>KZ627148.1:106884-144854 GCA_002917775.1 Glaciozyma antarctica PI12 | reverse complement strand
AGAGGGAGCGCGAGGACGAGGTGCGTTGGATTGGCAGGCACGGCTCACTAAAGTGAATGGGAGCTGATGGAAGCCCGGCGTTGAAGGACCAGCTCGACAAGAGGCAGTCGGTTGGGGGAATGTCTCATGCAGCTCTTGCTCGCAAGCTCAAGACGGTACGCCAGTCTCCTTGCCACATCCTCTCTCCTGGTCCTACTTGGCTGCCCGACTGACTACCCTTCCCCCGTACAGACCTTCCAGATACCTTCCGTCGGCGACACCTTCCCCTCCCGCCACGCTCTCCAAGTCACAACCTCGTACGCCTGGCACCAGCTCGGCCCGAACAGCGCAGGATCAAAGCCTTGCATTTCGAGTTGGGTGTGAGAGGAAGAAAGGCGAGCAGCGAGGTCGAGAAGACTCCTCGCGGATTTACGTGACTCCGCTCTTGCAGCCAGGTCGCCGCAGGTACTTTTTCCTCTCCTCCCTCATTTCGTAGTCACTTTAGCGTGGCTTGGGAGCTCTGCGGATGAAGAGGAACGATCTCAGGAAGAGAGAGGGGAGAACCGAAGTCACTCAGGTGTTCTTTCGCGCAGGCAGCGGAGGCGAGCTTAACTCGTTTCTCCAGACCGTCAGTTCAGTCTTAAGAACGTAAGGAGGAGGTAACCGAAAGAGCTAGACTATCTGCGTCTCTCGAAAGGTCTCTCTCGTGCAGCTCACCTCCCGGGACACCCAAGCCCAGGTGGCGTCCTCCTTGATAATCCACCCTGAGCTCTTCTCTCCTCCCGCTTCCCCGAAGTACAAAAGCCTGAAATCATCACACCGATCGCATAGACCAGCGGAGCGGGCTATGGGAGAAAAATTGAAAGGAGGAGATCTCGCTGGCCGAGGCGCGAATTTTGTTGATTCTCGTTCTGAGCAGGTTCTCCCGGCCGCGCTATTTGTTGGACGAGTGTGAAAGGTGTTTGCAGCTGTATCCAGGCGTGTCTCTCGACATCTCTCGCGAATCCAGCTCGCCATCGCAGCCATCGCGAAAAACGCCCGTTCTCGCTTCAACGAACGAAAGAGCGTGCGAACGATTGTTTGCAAGCGAGGCTACTAATGCAAGACTAAGAAGACGGTGCGTACGATACTGCTAAACTACAACTGTATAGAATGGGGTGAGAATCAGCTCGACGACGAGGACGACGGGGTGGAACGAGAACCGAGGGGGATCGTGCGAACGGGAGAGTGAGGGTATGTATCACAAACTGGGGAAATCGAAAACCACCTCTCAAGCATAGATCCTCGACCCTCAGGACTCCTAGAGCCTCAGGACTCCTAGAGCCAATGACGGGCTTCCTCTCATACTCGTCCTCATAAAACCTGTTCGGACTCCCCGCCTGAAACGTCGTCGCCGGCGAGGTGGCACTAGGGTACGGCGTTCCATAGTTAATCCCCGCGTAAGCCGCTTGCGTGGGAGTGGCGTAGTACGTTCGAGGACTGGCGTGCGACGGGTGAGGCGGGGGGTAGTGGGAAGGCGGGGGAGAGTAGTGGGGAGGGTAGGGCGGGTGGATTTGAGGCTTCGAGGGGAGGAGGAGCGTGTGGTTGGAGGGGTGGGAGAGGGAGCTGGAATGCGATCGACTGCTGCCGTGCGACGAAGAGCCGTACTGGACGGGCTGAGCGGCGTACGCTTGCGGAGGAGGATTGTGGTGGAAGTGGTGGCGTTGAGGAGAGGTAGGGCGGTGCGAGTACTGCGGGTGGGGGTGGTACATGTGCGGCGTGTGAGTCGGCGGTCCGTACGGTCCGTTCGAAGGCGTTTCGTGCGTGTAGCTCGCCTGGACGGCGTCCCCGTGCGAATCGTAGATCGCGGGAGGGGCGAATGACCGTGCTGGGATCGACAAACCGTGAGCAGGAGGGCTCGGACTCCTCCCCGTTGGGTCGCTGCGAGATTCGTGGGCGTGGTGGTGGTGCGCGGGGTGAGGAGGGCCGTACTCGTCCGACGAGGGAAAAGAGTAGGTCTGGCCGTCGGAAGGGTAGGTCGGGAGCGATTGCGATCGGTTCATCGAGTGCGAGGCGTGCGGAGAGGGAGGGTAATGGAGAGGAGCGAGGACGTTAGACTCGTGGCGCCACTCGTGGTGCGAGGGGTGAGGAGAGTGGGAGTGGGGAGGCATGCCACCGCGAGAGGAGCCCGAGTGGTAGGATAGGGCGGGTGAGTGAGTGAGAGGTCCGTGGTCGTAACCGGGGGTCGCTGCGGGGTCGGCGTCCGGGTGCTGTCGTTTGATGTGCTTCGTGAGCGTCGTCTTGCGGCAGAAGCTGGTGAGCGAGTCGAGTAAGTCAAGGGAAAAGAATGGAAGGAGGAGAAGCACGCACGTCTTGCCGCACTCGTCCGCGTTGCACTTGTAGGGACGCTTGCCGGTGCTAAGAAGGGAGAAGGCGCAGTTAGAACGCGTTCCTCGAAAGTGGTCAAACCGGACTCACTGAACACGACGATGCCTAGCCAACGAGCTCGAGTCGCTGAAAGAGCGTTGGCAGATTTCGCACGAGTGAGGGCGTTCTCCGGTGCTGAGGAGCGATGGAGTTAGCTCCGAGGAGGGCCGAGGCGACGAAAAGACACTCACTGTACGCGAATGTGGACGGTCAACGCGCTGCGCTGGATGAAGGACTTGCGGCAGACGGGGTACGGGCAAACGAACGGCCTGCAGAAGAGGGGGAGACGCGCAAGTCAGCTATCGTTCCCTCGATCCTCCACTGCGACGATTTGAAACGAAGCTCACCTTTCGTTGGTGTGAATCCTCGCGTGCCTAACGAGATCACTCCTCCTCGCAAACGCCTTCTCACAGCCCGGCTCCTCGCACCCAAACGGCCGCGCGACTTCCACCTTCTCTCCTCCTCCCGACGCGGAATCCGCACGATGAACGAGTTCAAGAATGTCCATCTGCTGCGGCCGATACTGGGAGTGCTGCTGAGGAGGATGATACCGCTGGCGAGGCTCGTCTTCCTCCTCCTCGTCGAAATACGCGTCGTCTTGATCGTCGTTGTCCGAATGCTCGGAGGGCGAATCGGCGGCGGCACTGAAGCGCCGTTCCTTGTTCGAGGGGCGAGTAGAGGGAGCCATTTGCAGTCGTTGGGGAGTTATCAAACGGTTGGGAAGGTCGGCCGCGTGGGTCGGGGCGAGCGAGAAGGTTCTGATGAGGAAGTGAAGGGGTGTCGGAGAGAGGTGGACTGAGGTAGGGAGAGCTGGGGGTTAGCTAGCGTCGCTCTGAAGGAGGTCTCCTTGTGCTCGTGGGTGGTAGACTAGGCGGTGAGACGTCGGATTTCCAGACGGCGCCGACCCCGCGCGCCGAGGAGGGGAAGGGAAGGAGAATGGCGGAGGGACTCACGAGTGGTGCTCGCGATAGGTGTGCGCGTGAACAGGCCGGGGAGAGGGTCGGTTCTGAAGATGTTTGAGGGATGGGGCGGAGAGGGAGGTCAAAGAGGGAGAGGCCAGAGCTGAAAGAGGGCGGTGTGAGCAAGTCCGCGCTGTCCGCTTCGAAGGGTCGCTTCTTCGAGTTCTTCCTGCTGAGTTCAAGCTGAGGATGTAGTTGCTGTTCAAGAGAAGCAACGCGAGCAGATTCTGTATAGCTTCGTTCCCTTCCCGTCAGCATCGTATCCAACCCAACCCTGACTTCGTGAAACCACTTCACTTTCTCATCCAATCTCGTCCCCGGCCTCTCCCCGAATCGAGTCTAGCCAGAACGCCAGGCCTTCTTAACCCGCTGTCGATGGTGTCGTCTTCGTTGTCGGAGCAGCAGGAGAAACGTCCGAGAGAAGCAGCGAAAAACAGGCAGCTCGACAACCCCAGATGCGTTTTGACCACCTGCGCCTCTGAGATGTGCCCAAAGCGCTTATCGCTCGTGAGATGGCGGTAGCTGCTCAGGGCGTTCTCTATCAAGCAGCTCAACAACCAACAACAACTTGCGAAAAGCGTCTGAAAACTCCCTTTCTCCTCTTCGCAGGCGAACGCAAACTTCCACCGACAGCATTCCTCGGCGTTCAGCTGACTCTCCTACCCACGCTCCCTCTTTCACGTCCCCAACTTTTTTCGCCCGGCTTCTCGAACGACACCCCCGCACGAACACGAACGGCGAACCACCGGTCCCCTTCGCACACACCTCTTCTCCCTTTCTCCTCGCTTCCGTCGCTTCGATCCCAAATTCAGGAGTTCTCTACTTCCTCGTGTTGTCTTGATTCCTCCCATGTAGGTTTCCATGGGCAAAGGAGGTGCTGGCACGCCTTCTCACTAAACGCTTTCTGAATCGACGCTCGGCATCGCTGAGCTCCCCAGCTCAGCGCCAACACCGGAAACTCCAGCTGTGAAGGAGCGTCTTAGCCCCTACCCCTCCGGAATCCGCTCACCACCGCACGCTTCTCCTCGTCGATCCCGCCAAATCAAACGCTTCCCCAGAGAGGATCGTCAGCAGCTCCGGTCCTCCTGCGAAACTCCTCTCCTGTTCCCTCGCTTGCTCGTTCCGGAAGAGGCGCGAGAGGATTGACGACGGCTTCGCGTGGGTCGGACGCAAGGTTGCTTGTGGCGGAGGAGTGGGAGGGTGGAAGAGATGGAGGAGAATGGTGCTGGGGGTTTAGGAGTTGGGGACGCCGCTGCGAAGGGAGCTTCCACCTTGCGAGACTGCTCTGAGGTTTGGCCGAGCGACGTTGGCACTGTTTGGGATATAGATGGGTGTGGAGACAGGCGAGCAAGGATTTTTATGGTGCGCACACGGGCGAGAGTAGAGGAGAGCGAAGAATGGGATCGGCGCAGACGTTCAATCGCACGAAGACCCGCAAAAGACGCAAACAAGGCGCTTCAACTCGCTCCTCCGCCTTCTCTTCTCACTCCACCATCCGATCCGAAAGCGCAATATGCAGGATCTGAGTCGCGGAGTCGGTTTTGGAGGCAGCCGGCGTAGATGGTGCCTTCGCCGCTTGTGTTCGTGACGCCGGTGCGGTGGCCGAGCACAGGAGATGGCGGTTTGGAGGGCATGACGGAGGGGAAGCTCTCGCGGATGGAGAGCAGGGGACGTTCTGCGATCCTGAGGCATTTCAGGAGCTGCAGGAGCGAAAGACTGGTGAAGGAGCGTGCCGTTCGGAGCGAGCGGGCGAGCATTCCTGGCGAGGTCGGGTCCTCGAGCGTTCCAAAAGCGCTCCTACCCCATATCAATCGACTGCAAGGGAAGCTAGCATCAGTCGGAAGCTTCTTCTTGAACGCTGCTACGTGAGAGCAACGTCACCATCTCGGAGCTCGCGCGAGAGGAGCCCGTCCCGCCTGCGCTCTGTGCAGGCCCTGCAGCGACTGCTCAAGAAGTATCTTCAGCTGTCTACCCGGCCCAACTCTCACCCATCTGGGTCGGCCTGCTCCATGAAGCTCAGCTCGCTCGAAGGAGTACGCAGACAGAAACACTGAGCGAGGACGACGATCAGAGCTCCTCGCCTCCCTCTTTCCAGCGTCCTTCGATAGCTCTCAACTGGGCATTGCATTACCAGATTCTCAATACACTCCTCCTCCTCTCCGCCCGCTCGTGACAGCCACCTGCTTCCTCAAGGTCCGCGACGCCGCTTCCCAGCATCCTCGTCCGCGCTGTTCGAGATCCTGGAGATCGGCGGCTTGCCAAAGCGTGTGAGATGCCAGCTGCAGATTTTGAGGTGTCGCTACGCAGCGTACAGTACCCGGCGTGGGCTGAGCTGGCGAGGAGTACGTGCGATCGTGCGATCGTGCCATCGGAGCTGCTGCAGCACCTAATCAGCTCCCTCCCCTCCCCCACGCAAGACCGCACTCACCCAGCTATCAACCGTCCGGGCTCCCTCTCCCTCCGCGCCGGCGTGCGCACCCTCCACCACTCTGCCGCCCTCATCACAACCTCTTCCCACCCGCCAGTACCCCCTCCCACCCCTTCCCAGGCGGCGCCAATCCCCTCCTGTTAAGCTCCGCATCCCCTCTCGCATGCCCAATCGCAGTCCTCACGTCTGCGTTCACACATGAGCTTCGAACGGCGGAAGAAGGGGAGGACGTACAGAGGAGTACCATCGCTGCCATGGTGAAGGCGGCAATGGGGGCTTGGAGGTTCTTGGGGTTGAATTTGTGGGGCATTTTGGTGGGAGGAAAGGGAGGAGGAGAAGAACGAACGATGACGGAGCCTGGGAGGTCGGTCTTTCGTTGACCTTCTCGTCCTCAGCTTCGCGGATTGGAGCTGAGGGGAACGGCGCCTGGAGCCGTAGGAGTGGGCATCTGGAGCTGCTGGCCGTGAGGGTTGGTAGGAGGCAAGAGGGAGGCGCTCGAATCGACCTCGTCGCCGACGAAGCTGGTTGCTCTCCGACCATCTCCCCAGCGTCTGTGGTCCTCTCTGGACGCTCTTGAGCACTGCGTAACGTACCACTGATATCAAGCTGTTCCCCTCGCGCAAACAGAACCCTACTCAAAGCCTCCCGCCTCCTCCGCTTCGCCAGCTACAACAACTCCTCCCGCGCCCTCTCCACCCCCACCCTCAGCTTCCTCCTCTGGAACGCTGGCATCCCTCCAATTACTCCAATCCCCCCTCCAAACGCGTCGACGTACGCCTCGAGGTGGTGCGGTTCGAGACCGATGGGATTGACAAGGGCGGCGGAGGAGGTGAGGCCGGAGGCGATGAGGAGGGGCGCGTAGGAGTTGAGGGCGGAGGAGAGGGTGTGGAGAAAGGCGGCAAGGGAGGGGAGGAAGGGGTGGGAGGAGGGAGAGGAAGGCGCTGGGGTCGAGGTGCGCTGACGGCGATGGGAGGAGCTGGCTTGGGGAGGAGCTGGGGTGAGGTAGTGCTGAGCGGTGGCGAAGCTGGGAGAGGCGGCGGTACCGGTGGCCGAGTCGGAGCGGTCCCTCGGGAAATGCTGAGCTTGGTGCGAAGACGTCGAGTGGTGCGAAGCTTGAGTTGGAGGGAGGTTGCTGGAGCGGCGAAATGCGGGAAAAGGTTGAGGAAGGTTGTGGGAGCGGCGAGTAGAGGGGGGAGGAGGAGGGAGGTACTGGTCGACCGGGGAGCTGATGCGGCGGTGGTGCGGGCGAGCGACTTGCTGCTGAGGAACGGGATCGTGGCGAGGAGCCTTAGGTGGTCATTCAACGTCGTCCCTCCCGTCGAACGAATCCTCCCTCGAGCGGTGCTTGCTCCTGATCCTCGTCTGCTCGCCAACTTCGCGGTCGTCGTGGTCCTGCTGCTCCTGCGAGTCGACCACGCCGGTCTCCTGCTTGACCCTCGCGCCACTCTCCCTCTCCGTCTTTGACTCACTCGCCTTTGGCACTCGCCGACCTCGCCTTTCGCCAACGCCAACCTCTTGCGCCTCGTTCCGCTCGATGGCGTCCCTCGAAGCTCGCTGCCGACCGAACTGTCGCCCATCGTCGCGCTCTTCGCTCCTAGTAACGTCCATCGACTCCTCCTCCCACCACTGCCCCAATCGCCCGACGTACTCCGCCTCCACCCCTTCTCCGCTCCGGCGCCGCTCCCTCTCCTCGGTCCCATCCGCGCCGAGCTCGCTCTACTCGACCGATCCGTTCGAACTCGCTCCTGCGCGATTCGCTTCTGGTCCGCGGTCGGGCTCGTCGACATTCCTACGCTGGAGAGAGATGACGGAGGGGAGAAGGCGTTGCTAAGAAGTCGGGGCCCGCCCGCCTAGCGCGCCGCTCGAAGGCTGGGGAGCTCCATTTGCGTCGGTGATTCCAGCGCGTTCCTCCACGTCCGTCGGTCCGGAATGGTTGTGATCCTTCCTCAACTTCGTCGCGACCCAACGCTCGAAGCTCTTGACCTCATCGACGCGATCGACTCGGAGGCGGAAGAGGCAGCCCTTGTCCTTCGAGTTGCAGCGAAGGCTGAAGCGCTGGTTCGCCATTCGGCCGACGAGAGGGATATCACTGAGGAGGAGGGTGACGGAGTGCTGGAGAGCTGATGCGCACGCGAGGACGCGGAAAGTCTCGTAGGAGGGGGCTGAGATTCCGTTGGTTGGGGTGGGAAAGGTGAGTGGTTCGGACTGCGTCGCGCAAGAAAGTCGTCAGCTCTCAGAAGACGAGTACTCGGAACTTGAGAAAGACGAACAGCGGCGAGAGCGATGATTCTGGGACGAAGGACGCTGTAGTGAATTCGCTCGAGAGGTGGGAATTTGAGGGCCGCCTGGCTCCCCTCGACGGAGGTCTTTCAGCTCGGGATCCGCTGCTCCAGCTCCGCTCGAGGACCTTGTCCGCCGTGGTGGTATTCCCCGCCGTGGATCCGCTTTGGTCTCTCCGCCGCCTCTTCAACTTGTCGGCCCTTCTGGACTGGCAGCCGGTGACCGAAGCTTTCGACGCCCTGTAATCATGTCGAGTCGCATAAATGCGGAAGGTGCAGCGGCCATCGAGTTGAGGACAGACGAAGCTGATGTACTGTGCGGAGCGGTTGGTATATTGGAAGTTGAGAGTGTAACCGCGAGAGCTTGGTGAGCCGAGTCGGACGGTGCGCGTTGGGGAAGACAGGACTTGCGTGCAGCTTGAAAGACGGCGAGCTTTAAGTGGGAGTTGCTGAGCCAGTCACTCCCGAGCTCTGGGAATGGGTGTTCGTCCATTGTGCTGCCCGAGTCGGTGGGAGGAGGGCAAGAGAGGAAAACAGCGTGGATTCCGCTGTCGAGCTCCTGCGCCAGGTCCTCTCTCGCTCGAAAGCGTTGCTCCCTCTGAATACTTGAATAAACTGACGGGGAATTCAGAGCTCCACTCCAGCTAAGGTCTCCTTCCCTGGAAAACTGACCCTTAAAAATCGGACGAGGAGACATCGCCGCGGAGCAAGTCTTGGGCTCAGTCTTCACCCTTCAACTCTCCTTTGTTCACTCCTCTCGCACCATGAAGGATCCAGGAGCCTCCTCCGACGCCCCTACGCAGTCTTTCCACCAGCCCACGCTCCTGGAGCTGGTCACCAAAGCTTTCCACTTCACCGCGGAGGACACGAACCCTTCGGACTGGAGGATCCTGCGCCGTCTCAAGGAGCTGGAGCTTTCACCCGTGAGTCTGAACGCTCTCCAGAGCCACCATCGATCTGACCCACGTCCGTGACCGCAGGCCGTCCTCTTGAGCGACCAGGCGAGCCTCCCCTCGCTCTACTTCCCTCTCCTCCTCCTCGGGACTCTTTTCAACAGGTACGTCCACTTACCGCACTGCCGACTTCTAACCTGAGCTGATCGCGTAATTGAGGAACTTCGCCACGCACTTCGCTCTCCGTCTCTCCCGCGCCACTCTCCAGGCCCTCTCCCCAGTCCTCACTCTCTGCAACGCCTACCGCACGCTCGAAGCCGATACTTTCTTCACGACCTACAAGGCGATCCGCAAGAGCCTCGGAAGCACTACCCGCCCCATCGAGGAGGCGTGGAAGAACAAGGTTGAGTTCTACCTCGGGGAGCTCGCTCGTAAGTCGGTTTAGTTAGGAAGAGGCAGGGTCGAGCTGAGCTAGAACAGAGCAATTTAGGTATCAGGTGATTCAAGCTGTCAGGCGCGGGTTCAGCTGTATCCCGTTGAAGGAGTTCATGCGGCGTTTTGGGACGGCGGACGAGGAGCACACGCTCGAAGTCGTGAAGAACAATGGGTGGGAGTACGAAGCCGCGACGGGCTTACTGAAGATTCCGAAAGGTGAGCACTGTCTACTGAGGAGAGGATGAACGAGTTGATGAGGTTTCAACGCAGCGGAGAGGGCCGTTCAGGGGAGGACCGAGTTGGAGGAATGGACGCAGGTCTGCGAGCACGTCTACCAGCTTGGACGCCACGCGTAGCTCTACGACTGGGGAATACGGAGCTTGGGAGGTGTTCATAAGCGAGCGGGAGAACGAGCACCTGGGAGAGACACGATAACATGCGATGACTTCCGACTCAAAACCTCTACACGCCTCCCAACTCAATCCATCCTCCCCGTCTCAGCCCCCGCTGCACTAAACCCAAACATCGACTGCAGTTCCGCCAACTTGGCCGCTTGCGCCGGATCTTCTCCCGCTCCGTTCGTCGCTGAACCGAGCGATTGGCGCGAGGAACGAGGACTGGTGGCGTTGCTCGCGCTGAGGCGAGAGGGAGTTGTGCTGGTGAAGGTTGGTCGAGTGTCTGTGGGAGGGGTTAGAAGGGGATGAGGATGGGGAGGAGGGACGCACGGGATGGGCTATCGGGCGCGACGCCGGAACGCTCTTCGTCGGCGGTCTTGAGATTGTCGAGAGCACGACGGAGGTACGTTTGGAAGTAGGCGCCCGTCTTTGACATCCTGTTAACCGAGCGAGCGTCAGTTCGCCCAAACGAAAGAAACTACGAAAGGACTGACCAGCCGGTAACGCGAGACTCGAGTTCGGGATGGCTCTTCTGGAACTCGTACAGCGCAGCGATACCCTGCAGCCGTTCGCTCGTCAGCGACGTGCCACACCGAGCAGAACTACGAGAAACTCACATCGCGCGACTTGACCGGATCCCCAATCAAGTCAAAGATCTCCTTGAGCCACTGGTTCGCCTCGATATCCTCCGCTCCTCTTGATCCACCCACCGCCGGAGACGACGCCTCGCCATTCATCACCCGACTCCTCCTCACAGGGCTCTCCGGCGCCACTGCCCTTACTGGTTCGCGAGCCATCGATCCGACCGACGACGACGAAGCTCTATGCGAAACCGTCGAAGCCCGTCCCGTCGAATCGGAGCCCACGCGTCCGGAAGCAGCGGGTGTACTGGCGAGGCGGTAGAGGTACTGGTAGACGAACGAGTTCTCGGCCGAATCAATCTCGTCGAGCGCGTCAAAGACTTGCTCGCCGTAGACCGAGACGACTTGCTGCAGGATCGTCTTGACCGTTCGGAGAGGCATGTCGGCGAGTGGAATTCCGTCTACTGATCGGCGACGCCATTCGGCGGGAGCGATGGCGACGAGGAAGACGTTGATGTCGCGGAGGAGGCGGGAGGCGGAGAGTTGCTCGTTCTCGAGGCTTTCCTTGACCGTCTTCGAGACCTTCCAGAGGCACTGTCGACGAGGATAGTTAGCGAACGCACTCAGCGTGACAGTATAAGAAGAACTTGCCTTCATCACGAGCTCTGCATACTTTGCTCGATCCGTCAACTCGGCACCGCGCAACTCTCGCAGATCCAAAGTCGCGTCTTGAAGAACAGCAAAGAGCGCGCTGCCGGGAGAGGTCGTCAGTGAGGTGCCATGCGCAGGATGGAGAAGACGAACCTGAAGACTGCCGTCTGGTCGGCGTGATGGAAGATGCGAATCAAAACCATGTTGAGGACCTTCGACAAGCTCGAGATCGCCTCCGACTCGGTGTTCTCCGAGGTATCGAGAAGGCGTCCGGTGAGTTCGGCGAGGAGGAGGGTGAGGAAGTCGGCCGAAACGGCGTGCCCGAGCGCCTTGTGCTCGAAGAAAGCGGAGAGCGTCTGCATGAGGTGCTTGCAGAGGCGCAGCTTCGATTGAGGCGTGTTCTTCCCGATGTCGGAGAAGGCGACGCCCATCTGCTCGACAATCACTTCGATGAGGTGGTCGGCTTCGGAGACGAGGGCGTCGGGGCTGCTGGTGATCTTGGCTTGAAGCCGCTTGAAGATCTCGGCGCTGCGAGCGAGGTCGCTTGTGACAGCCGAGGCGATGAGGTCGGGGATGGAGGCGATCGAGGAGGGAGAGGAGAGGTCGTTCTCCTCGTCGTATAAGGAGGTGGTCGAAGTACCACCCGAGGCGGTCCGGCTCGAGGAGGCGGTCGAGGCAGAAGCTCGAGGGGTTCCTCGCGGCTTGAGTCCTGACGGCTTGAGGAGAGAAGGTGCGGGAGGGAGGAGGGTGCTGGCGGGTCGAGGGATTTGAGGGCGCGGAGCTGCGGCGGCTGGAGGACGGACCGACTGCATCTTCGCAGCACGAGGTGTGGCTGCTGGCGAAGAGGGAGCGGGGGCGGGTTCCTCGACTTGGACGGGGGTTGCTGTTCGCGAGACGGGCGTAGCTAACCGAAGGCTCGATGCTGCGGCGACGCCGGGTGCAGGCTTTGTTCGCTTGAGGCGCTCCTCGAGCATCGACCGCTCCTTCGCAGGGATCGAGCCGACCGCTTTCCAGACGGCGTCTCCGCCGACGATGCTGTACGCCGATCCGATGGCGTTTAGCGCTGCTGTACGAGCTGTCGGGTCGCGGTCGCTGATGAGCTTGGCGATGAGGGGGAGGGCCTTGTTGATGGAGACGGGATCGACGCCGTAGCGCTGGTAGATGCTCCCGAGTTCGTCGGCGCACTCTGCTCGCGTCCTCGAGTTCTTGGAGAGAAGGCCGTGCTCAAGGATGGCGTTGAAGACCTTGCTGTACGGGTAGACGCTGCAGAGGATCTTGAAGATGTGCCGAACTCGCTGGCGAATCGTCTCCTTGCCGTCGCCCACCTGTTGATTGCTGCAATCAGCCTCTACGAGAAATATAGGGAGCGAATGAGCTCACCTTGCTGATGAGACTGATGAGGAGCGCCGTTGTCTCATAGTCGGAGAGCTTGTGTTGCTGCTCATCGAGGACAGGGATGAGGTGCTCGACGACATCGAGGCACTTGACGGTAATCGTCGTGCTCGAGAGGCTGATACGGAGGGTGATGTACTTGAAGATGACGTCCACGTTCGCAACGAGCCGCGCGCGCATCTCCTCCGCACTGAGGTCGTAGGCGTCGGCGGTCCCGGGCTTGTTCGCGCAATCGTCGATCAGCGTGAGAGCAGCGGCAAAGTCGCGTTCGGCGTTGTGGTCCTTGCTGAAGAGGAGTGCGACGAGGTCGGCGGAGGTGTTGGGGGTCATCTGCTGGAGAAGGGCGTCGACCTGATCCGGCCGAGGGTTGCCTTCGACGATCCACTTGAGCGATCCCGTCTCCTTCGACGCGCGGACTTGCTTGGGGTGAGGATCCGACATCTTGAAGGGAGCTTCGCGAGCCGAGGGAGTGCTTGATGAGGGAGGAGTTGCCTCTGATGAGCGGGGGTCTTGCCTCTGCTGAGCGAAGGAAGGGATCGCGCCGACGCTGGTCGCGAAGGGGGCTCGTCGTCGACGGGAGGTGCGAAAGCGGGAGGGGCGGCTCGAAGGACTTTGGCGGTGGGACGCGCTCCTGCAGCCGAGGGCTTCGAGGCAGCGGGAGCTGGCGCCTTCGACGCGGCGGCGGGAGGTCCCGATCCTCGCGCAGCCTCGATGAGAGGTACGACGGTGCTCCTCGAAGCGGGCTTGAGCTTCGACGTCTGGTCTATGACGAAGGCGTAGCCTGCGCGGGCGATGACGATGGGGAGGAGAGCCGTTGCCGACTTGCGCACGTCGGCGTTGCGGTCCTCGAGGCAGGAGATGATGGCGCCGGCGATGTGGGTGAGGTCGAGGGTGGCGACCACTTCCTCGTCCTCGAAGCGGCTCTCGAGCCAGGCGAGGAGCTCCTTCCGAAGGATCGGGTTCTGCGCCTCGAGGGGTTTGTCGAAGCCGGAGATGAGAGAGTCGAGTCCTGCTGCATCGGCCATTGCGGCGAGAGCTACGACTCCTGCGGCGCGAATGTTGGTCTTCTGGTCGGCAAGGACGCCTGCGACGGGTCCTGCGAAGATGCGTGCGTGCTTGTCGAACGGCTTGCCCATCCCGGTGGCGATTCGGGCCACGACATCGAGTGCGAGGCCCTGAACGACCTTGTTGCTGTCGGTCATGCGAAGCTTGAGAACGGTTGCGAGGTCGGCTGGGAGGTGAGGCGTCAGCAGAAGGAACGCAGCGCTCGAGTTCTGAGAAGAACTCACAGAGGTTGCTCGGCTTGAGTCGCGTGTTCGTCTCGAGGATCGACTGAATGTTCTCCAGCGCCTCCTTGCGCGTCTTCCAGTTCGCGTCGTTGCAGGCGTTGGCGTTGGCGGACGAGACGAGCCTGTCAAGATCGACTCGAGGGAACAGTTCGTCGAGAGGGTCGTCGTCGGTCGCTTTGCCCTTGCCGCCTTTGCCACCTGCGGCAGGAGCAGCGGCGACAGCGGTGTCGGCGGCGGTGCGAGTCGGCGGAGGAGGGGAGTCGGCAGCGACCTTGTCGAACTCGGACTCGATCGTTGTGAGAAGGGCGGGGTTGAGATCTTGGAGGAATGAAGAGATGCCTGCGATGCGGAGAAGTCAGGCACGAGCGAAAACGGAGAGAGGAGCAACGCACTGGATCCGACGTAGAGCTTGAGCGTGACGAGGGTCTTCGTAGCGCTCGTTCGAACGGCAGCATTCGTGCTCTTGAGGGCCGAGATGAGGAAGTCGATCAACTCGCGCACGGAGAGACCGCCGATGCCAAAGTCGCGAATCGCCTGCTCGACCCAAACGAGCGAGTCGGCCTGCGCCTTCGGTGCCTTCTGCTTCGTCATAGGTTCGTAGGCTGCGAGAGAAAGCGGAGCGGTGAGCAAGGGGTTCAAACGAGTGCGATGAGAACGAACCTTGGCTCAGGACAAACTGGAGCGAGGACTTCTCGGCGTAGGCAGTGAGAGCGTCTCCGGCAGACTTCTTGAGCTTCATGTCGCCAAGCTTGTCCGAAAGCGCTGGGATCGAAAGCGCCGCAGAGGCCTTTGAGAAGGACGGTGACTGCTCCGCAAGGAGCTGAAAGACTCCGAACATCTTGCTCCCGACCTGCGACAACAGCGTCAGCACCATTCACCGCCGAAAGAAGAGAACAGGCGCACCTGGAAGTTGCTCTCCTTCCACCCCGGCTTCTTCGATAAATACCGCACCACCAGCTCGCTCTCCACGCTCTCCACCTCTCCCCCGCTCAGCCAGTCGTACAGGCATGTGACCGCCTCGAGCCTCTGCTTCCAGTTTGAGTCGGCCAGTCCAGCAACAACCGCAGGGGGAAGAATCCCCTCCGCGCGTTCCTCGGCATCCTCCTGCAAGAACTTGTACTTGACCGGCTCGATGGCTTTGGCGGGAGCAGCTTTCGAGGGGGCGCCACCGCCGGGGGGAGCGATCTTCTTCGGCGGAGGTGCGGCGGAGGTTGACGCGACGGGAGGTTTCTTGGCCTACACAAAGGTAGAGTTCAGTAGGTTTTTAAGAGCGCGAGGAAGGAACGTACGACGAGGCGAGGCGGTGGGGCTGCCTTGGGAGCGGCTTTTGGCGTCGGCGGTGCTGCGGCAGCAGGAGCAGCTACTGGCTTCTGTGAATCAAAAACACATCAGCTCCGGCTTCGCTAACCAAGGGATCACGGGAACTCACCGGCTTGGACTTTGCGACTGGCGCAGCAGCAGGCGGAGGCGCAGCTCGCGAAGGAGCTCCAGGCTTGCACCTGACCTCGGCCTTCTCGAACGCCTCCATAACCTTCGTCTTCCTCAGCTCGTCCAACCCCTCAATCTGTCCCCCGAGCGCGCGCTCCCCGACGACCTTCATGAGCGTTCCCAGCCCCTCAGCCGCAGCGACGCGGACGGGCTCTCCCGAATCCTCGAGCGCCTTGACGAGGACTTCGACGAGGGAGGCGAGCTCGGCTTTGGGAGGAGGAGAGGTGGCGACTTTGAGAGAGCGGACGAGCCACTTGATCGTTTCGGCCTTGACGGAGGGGTTCTTGTCCTTTGCATACGTGACGACGTCCTCCGTGATCTCTCCGATCGTAGCCTGCGGGCCTCGTCAGTCCTTACTCCACTATAGGTTCGGCTGAACTCACCGAGAGGAAGAGTGCGTCCAGCGCGCCTCCAAGAGCATCCAGCACGCTCGCCTTCTTCTCCTTCGTCCGCGCCAGCACAGGGGCGACCACCGCCCCTCGGTACTTGGCGAACTCGTCCCTAAGCCCCTTTGCCAGTTGCTCCAAGCACCCCGCCGCCAATTGCACGCACACGACATTCGCATCCGTCATCCGCGCCGCCAGTGCGCGCGTGAGCTCGTCGTAGTTGCCGTTCTCGAGGCGCGGGGCTTGGAGGAGGGAGAGGAGGGGTTCGAGAGCAAGTTCCTTGCGATCCTTCCATTTCGAGGAGGAGAGGTGCGTGTAGAAGTCGTTGGGAAGGGCTGAGAGGATCGGTGCGGGCGGTACGAACTCGAACGGATCTGCGGCCGCTTCCTCGACTTCCGCCTCCTCTGTCGCTGGGGATCAGCCGGGCCAGAGAAGGAAAGAAAAAACACGCGTACCCTCAGCTCCCTTCCCTTCTAGCGCCCCCTCAGCCTCCTTGACATCCCTCTCGCGCTGCTGCTTCCTCGTCCACCTCGTCTGCGCGCCCTTCCCGAAGCCTTCTCCCCGCTCATCCGCCTCCTTAAATGCCTCTCCCAGCTCCTTCTGCTGCACAGGCTTGAGGTCGGCCAGGTGCGGCGTGAGTCCCGGGCCTAGGAACGAGTGGAGCGCGAGGGCGAGGAGGGTGCCTTCGGCGCGGACAGTCTTGTCGGCGTGAGCGAAGATCTTGGGGAGGACGCGGAGGATGGGAGGGGTCGTGATAGTCTTGGGGCCGAAGAGGCTGCACGTAGAGGGTTAGCTGGGCGGGGAGGGGAGGAGGGAGACGCACCGAACGAGCTCCTTGAGGACGGTTACGCTGCCGGCGACGACTTTGGGTTGCTTGACGTCCAGCCCGGGGATGATACATGACTGTACGAGGGTTAGCTTGAGCTGAACGAGGAGAGGAGGGGACGTACGATGACCCCCTCGCCTTGGTCCTCCTCCACCTCGACATAGAGTAAACACAGCTCGACCGCCTTTGATCGCGTGCCAGCCTACAGCTCTAGTTAGCTCCCTGCACGACCACAGCACGTACTGACACGCTACGCACCCTCGCGGATCCCAAACACTTCTCAACAACAGACGGCAAGACGTCACGACTCGTCCTGCAAGCTCTTATCAGCACTCGCCCCCTCGCTCTGCAAACGCACTCACTTTCCCGCCGCCTTCCCACCCCACTCCACGAGCGCCACGGCCGCTTCCACGCCCTTCTCCTGGCTCACGGCGTTCCCGTCCCTCACCCACTCGCGCACCGCTCCGGGGTTGTTGACATACGGCTTGAAAGTCGGGTCCGACTCGGAGACGGTCTGGCGGAAGGAAGTGATAAGAGTTGTGTAGGCGCTTAGGCGGGCTTTCCAGGACTGTGAGAGAGAGGAGGTGAGTGGATGTTGGGTGAGGAAGGGGAGGACGGACCTTATGCGCGAGCCGGTCTTCCAAGCTCATAAGGTCAAAGTTCTCGTCGCCGGGTGGAGCGCCGTCCATGCTGGGCGGCAGGTGGTGGTGGTTGGCGGGGTGTCGGCGGTGTGGTTGAAGGGAGAAGGGCGACTGAGTTGTTTGGCGCCTGTTTTGCGGCGAGCGGTGGTTCGCCGTGCTCTCTCAGTCAACGACGACGGGGACGGCGAGGCTGTCTCTGAGTGCAGAATGCTCTATTCCACAGTGTGTCCTTACAGCGAGGGCGTTGGTCTACCAGATCAACCTGCGAGGACGCGCTCCCTGCTCAACACCACGCGTACCCCTCGTTCATCCTCCAGTCCAGCTCCTTGCCACCCACCGCACCTTCCCCGTACCACGCCACCGCACTCAGCTCCCCCTTCCTCTCACCCCTCCACCCCTCCACAACTCCAAAGACCGTCTTCTCGAGCTTCTCGTCCAAGTTCCACACGATGACCTTTTCGCACCCATTCTCCCTCGCCGCCTCGAACGCAACCTTGAGCAGCTCCCCGACCGTCGCAGCGTTCGCTCGCACGCGAAGGATCTTGAGGACCTTCTTCGGGTAGTCGATCGCGTACAGGATCATGCTCCAGTCCTCTGGCGTCCAGTGCGATCCAATCTCGGCCCCCCACGAAGACGGCGTCTTAATCCCCATCTTGGAACCATGGTACGCCGAACGCATGATCCTCCAGATGTAGTTGGCGCCCGAGGGCTCGACCGTGAATGCGGTTTCCTTGCCGTTCTTGGCGAGGTCGGCTTGGAGGAGAACGGCGTCGGCTGCGGCGAGAGAGTGAAGGTCGGACATAGAGATGGGGGCGCAGAAGGGGGAGGGAGTGAGGCTGAGGAGGGGGAGGGAGGAGAGAGTCCAGGTGGTCGTCGTGGGCGAGTGGGTGTGCCATCCGGGACCGCAACGCGCGTAAAAGTCGCCTACGTCCGAGTAGAGGAACGAGAGAGTCCCGTCTGCTCCTCCTTGCCATTCCTCGTCGACTCGTTTGACCGCAGACGAGCTCCCAATCGAGGGAGACGAGGGAAGGCCGATTGCCGTGTGCAGCATGGTCATCATCCGGTTCGCATGGCCCTGATTCCGGTGCTCGGGTGCGGTAAAGACGGAGGCGATAGAGTAGGATACGGCGAAGAAGGGGTCGGGGGAGGTGGGAGTGCGGAGGTAGACTGGTCGGCGATATGTCTCGCAGCTGCAGGGGAAGTCGAGCGTGGTCGTGTCGTTGACGGGGACCAGAGCCCTGCTCCCGTGTCAGCTAGCACCCGGTAAGACTCCCTGGACGTGGCGTACCAGCAGCGAAGGGCCTGCCCGAAGGTTGTGCTCCGCAACAACTGCTCTCGCGCGATGAAGTCCTCCAACGAGAGCCCGCCACCCCACTCCACGACCTGGCGCCTTAGGCTGACAAGGTACTGCTCTGGAGTAGCTCCGACAAGAATCCAGTCGGTGTTCATTGAGGCGAGCGAGTGGTCGAAGGTCAAGAGGCAGTGGTTGCGTTCTCGCCTCTCTTTTTGCTCCCCCTTCGCCGCCGCCATGAACAACTTGAGCTTCCCCGCCCTGGGGAGTACCTGGAGCAACACCGGGGTATTCTGGGAACTAACCGCCTACGCAGCAGCGGGTAAGCTTTGCTCTGCCCACCTTCCCCCCCTCCCCCCCCAACGCTCGAGCCAACTCGCTCTCCCAGCCTCGCAACAGACCTTCATCGGTTCTCGACTCCCAGTAACAGACGACCGCATCACTCTTGTCTGCTCCTACACTATGGCCTGTCCGTTCATCCTCGACGCGGTGCGAGAAGGCACCGGCAGCGCGTCCTCCTTTCCGCGTCGTTCAGCGGGAACTCAGGCATTCGCACGAAGCGACGGCGGGGAAGGAGCTGGCTCCAGTTAAAGAAAAAGGGAAGGAAATGATGGACAAGGCGGAGCAGGAGGAGGAGGAGCGTCTGCGGGCCAGGTGCCTCTCCACAAGAACGGCGGCACGCGACTCTGGGCTGGCTAGCTTGGGGTCATCGAAAGACGCGAGGTTCCCTTCCGCGCAGAGCATGGAGAAGGAGGTATTGCAGCTTCTGAAGGTGGGGTATCCCTCACTTCTCCCGGAGACTCAGCTAACGTGCTTCGCCTCAGACTGCACCTTCCTTCCCAACTCCCGCCTCGAACCTCCCCTTTCCGACCTTCCGCGCCATCCTCATCCGCCTGCACGCCGCTGCCCGGTTCGACAAGTTTCCTCTCCTCCTCTCGAGTCTCAGCGCCAACAAGGACTCGGCCCATTTCGAGTGCGGCAACCCCTTGCGACACGGCGTACTCGGCGTCTGCTCCTTCTTCGTCGGCGTTGAGGAACGAGATGGGAAATGGCAAATGGCGGACAGCACGCTCGAGCATTCCTGTGATTCGCGAAGCCGTATCACAGTCGCCGAGACCTCGGTGCGAGCACCTCCCATCGCGGTGGCCTCGAGCAGTCGTCCCAAGGTGCGCCTGCTCTTCGTGCTCGACCCATCGACAGAAGTTGATTTTAACGTTTGATTGCAGCTCGTGCCGCGCAAACGATCCGCCCCGACCATCCGCGCCTTCCCCTCAACTCACGCCTCCTTACCCCCCGACGCCACTCCCGCCGACACTCCGAACCTCGTACACGGCCGCGACCTCGTCGACCCCATCCTAGCACTCTCCAACGTCCGCTTCCTTCTCCCTCTTTCTCTTCCAGCGCTAACCTCTTCACTAGCTCGGTCCCCTCTCCTTCCCCTCCTCCACCAATGGCTTCTCCGCACTCACTTCGACCGCCTTCCGCATCCACGCCGGCGCCGCCGCTCTCCAGCAATCCTTCTCCCTCCGTCTCTACGACACTCGCAAGCCCAAGCTCGACCAGTTCGAGCTCGTGTGCAGCGAGTACGGGCGCGGGAAGGACAGGTCGAATTGCCAGTTCTGGGTGCTGGTCGAGTGTGAGGAGGTGGGGGAGGTGGATGAGTGGAAGGTCGTGGAGCTACACGGTGAGCATAATCATGAGGTGGGAGCTGGGCGGGTGGAGGAGGAGAGGGGGAGGCGCGAGTTGACGGAGATGTCGAGCCTTTCGTCGCCGTCGGATGATGAGCGGCAGTCATCCTCCCCTCCTCCTCAACTTCCTATCTCAACTCCCTCATTGGCGCCCGGCACGACAGCTTTCCTTGCGGAGGTCAGGTGCGAGGCGGCGGTGGTGGATGAGCGCGAGGTCGGGAGCGAGCAGGCCGTCGCTGCTGCTGAACCCAAGCCTGAGGAGGCGCCGGCTGCGAGGGATTACTTCGCTGTGAATTACGAGGCGTCGGATGAGGAGGGATTCGGGCAGTCGTTCGCGGGCGACCGAAAGGAGGAGCGACGGATACGGGAGGAGCAGATGGAGATCGCCGTCGAGGAGGATGCGGCGGTGTGGCCAGCCCAACAGCTTTGCGGGACGGCATACCTATATAGATATATTGTTATTGTCATACTCTTATAAGTTTTCGTCAGATAGGTGTTTGTGCATGCGAGTGTATCCTTTTACGCTCTCCCCCTCCCTCTCTCCCTACGCACCTCTCCTCATTGCCTCCCGAGTTACCTCCCGGACTAGCCTCGTCAATCTCATTGGCCTCGAAACATGCTGTGGTCCCCCGAGATACGTTTTAACGAACAAAGGGAGGGCCTCCGCCGCGCTGGGGCCCCGTGAGGAGACCACGAGTTCCGCCGCGACGTGTTCCCTTCCTCTCGCCGCTTCACGATGGAGGAGTCGGCGTTTCCAGAGCTCGGCAGTGAATGGCGGAGCAACGCTCACTTCAAGGCTGCAGTCCTCGCCGCCGCTCGTGCGTCCCTCCGCGGCGGGTCCCTCTCCCCAGGCTAACGTCTCTGCCCTCCAGTATCTCGCCGATACTCTCTCACTGTCGAGAACTCGACTCGGTACGCCCAGCAGATCATCTTCAACTGCCCGCAACTCGACGGCCGCTGTCCGTTCCGTATCGAAGCTACGCGGCCTCATTCGAACTCTTCGACGATCAAGATCACCCTCTCTCGCCTCACGCACCCGCACGCACTCTCAGAGGAAGATCCGGCGGTCCTCCTTGCTTTGAAGGAGACGGTGGAGGCGGAGCAACGAGCAGGCGCTCGGCGAGAAGCTCGTGCGGCGCGGTTCAGCCACACGGTCGCGGTCGACTCGGATTCGTCGTCGCAGGCGGAGGAGCCGCAGGAGGAGGTAGCAGAGCCAATCTCGGCGCGACTCCCGTACATCAAGCAGCACCACGGTCTGAGGCTTCGCTCTCGAGTCACTAGTCTCGCCGAGGTTGGTCTCGCTCCCTCCTTCCTCTTACGACAGCTGCTGAATTCCCTCTCGTCAGGGACCACCTCTCACTTTCCCCACCCCGTCGAACGGCTATTCGGCGCCCTCACACGAGCTCTTCCGAATCTATGCCTGCGCCGCCGCCCAGCAACGCTCCTTCGTGCTCCACGTTAACAGCACGGTACGCAAGGGAAAGATGGCGGAAAGGCGATTCGACCTGCGGTGCGTCCCGCACGACCGTTCTGGCGCCGGATGTCCGTTCTTGCTGCGAGTAGAACGACATGACGTCGATGGAGTCGAGCGCTGGATCGCTGCCGACCTGCGAGGAGGGCACAACCATCGCGGATCGGGCAGCGTCGACGAAGTCTCTGGTGATACCGGGAGGTTCAAGGAGGAGTCGAGCGAGGCCGAGTCTGGCGAACGAGGATCGCAGTACTCGTCAAGCCTCACGTCCCTCTCCGACTCTGAGCGCAGTCTCGGTTCCCCCTCTCCTCCTCCCCTGCGTCGTCGACGAGCATCGTCGCAAATCCCCGCCGAGCATCGCACCTTCGACGAAGTTGACCGCCCGGAGGCAGCGCTTGGCACGCGCGACGCTGGAGACATCCCAGAGGAGTACGACGTCGCGTAGAGCGACCTCGGAGACGACGAATTCGACGAGACAGAGCGGCAGAACGATCGCGAGGGGAGGGTGGTCGATTACGCGGAGCGGCTGGGGCAGTGGTGGGAGCAGGATTCGGGGGACGTCGCGGGGAGCGAGAACGGCGCTTCGCTGGACGCTTCCGAGCAGAACGAAGCGGACCCTTTCAACTTCGATTTCGGTCGAGCTCAGCATCCGTCAAAGTCGGACTTGGCGAGGGACGAGGAGGTCGACCGTGATGAGCGGTCTTCGCAGGACGACATGGAGGACGACCGTGCGCTGAACGATTTCTACTTGTGACCAGCGCCGATCGAGCAGGAGTCGGAGGAGCCGCGGTGGGAGCAGGCGGCGGAGAAGACCAAGGGCAAGCGGCGCTCGCGTAAGGACTCGACCGACGAACGGGACGACTTCGACAGGTCTCCCAAAGCGGCTCGCTCGCGACACCAAGACCCGAGCCCCTCCCTTCACCGGACCATCCCTCCAGCTCAGCCCTCGTCCCGTCGCTCGCACAAAGCGCCAGCAGCTCGTCCCCCTCCTCGACACGTCCCTCACCCTTCTCCTCGCGACACCTCGTCGCCCTCCTCTCAGCGAGCTCCAGGACCGTTAAAGGGTCGCTCCTATCCCGACTCGTCCACGCCGTCGGACCGGACGCCTACGACCTCTCCTCCCTCCTCAGCAACCCGAAGGTCGTGCCTCACACGCTCGCTTTCGTCACCAACACCGGTCGCTTTCCGAGGTACCACGAGGAGCTCAAGGCGAGGCTTAAGGCGCGAGGGAAGGGTGTGCGAAAGGGTAAGGGCTGAGCGGGGAGGCGCCAGTCCAGGAGGAGTATGCCGGGGGAGGGTACTCGGAGGTGTGAGTGGAGAGGGCATTGGAGTGGAGGGATGAGGGCGGACGGGAGGAGCGAGGATGGTTGGTGATGAGCGCGGCGGCGCTGGGATGGGGCTAGGAGCTGGCGGCGCGACGGGGGGAGGTATTTCTGTTTACACTACATTGCGTTTCAAGTATCTGGACACTATAGGACTCGCTCCACACCCCGTACTCCCCCCTCTCCTCGCCTTTGGTCTCTCCCACATACTGGTGGTCTACATGGGCATAGCTCGACATGACTAGAAATGAAGATATCTATCTATCTATTTATCTATCCCTCCTCCCACGCCTCCACCTCGCGCGATTCCGCACCCTCGCACAGCTACTCGCCTCCAGCTCCTCCCCAGGCGAGCTCCTCCCTTCGCCATCAGCCAATTTCGACACCGTCCTCGACCTTCCCTTCCGCCCGCCCACCCTCCCTCACCGCCTTCCTCCGCCACCTCTCCTCGTCACTCCCACCCTACGCGCCTCTCCTTATCGCATCCGGCCTCACCTCCTCCTCCGCCCTCGTCCGCCTCCTCAGCCTCGGGCCCATCTGCCTCGAGGCGTACATCAAGGAGCTGGACGCGGGGATTGACGACTTCAAAGGAATGCCGGCGTTCCAGAGGGTGGCGTTTAGGGCGGGAGTGGAGAGGGCGCAGGAGGAGTTGAGGGAGTAGGGGGGTGATGGATAGGAGGAGATGGGACGGCGGGAGCTCCTCCAGCCCAACCCTCCCCCCTCCACTTCGCACTCCACTCTCCAGCCTTCCCCAATCTCCATTGAAGACCTCGCCAACATTCTCGCCTCGCTCTCCCCCTCGCTAGCGACCTTCGCGCCGCTCTTCCACTCGCACGGACTCCGCTCGACCGAGAGCTTCGTCGTGCTGGTCGTCACATCGGAAGACGCTCTGGTCGACATTCTGAAGAGTTTGGAGCAGGAGGGGCTGCCGGGGTTGCAGAGGCGGATCCTGGCGAAGAAGCTTGGGGAGCTGAGGGCGGGGTGGGAGGGGTGAGGTGTGCTGGGAATCGGTTGAGGCGGCGTTTGTAGCTTCTGTGCAAAGAACTTTCGTGAGCTCTGCGAGAGAGCGCCAGTTTGAGAGACACGGACCTGCAGCGAGCTCCACGAAGGCTCGCTCGCCCGCTCTTCCTCCTCTCCGACGCAAAAGTCCTCGCACCATCGACTCAAGAACGAGCAGCGATACCAATCCCGCGCAGGAAGCTATCGAAACAATACGTACTGCAATTCAAGCCTCTCCTCGAGAACAACAAGAAATACACCATTCTCGACCCTAATACCTCTCTCGCCTCGCTCCATACCCGCCCTCCTGGTACCCTCCATAGCCCTGTCCACCATACTGCGCTCCATACCCCTCCTGCGGCTGGTACTGTCCGTACCCAGGACTGTACTGCGGCGTCTGAGGCGTCTGCGGCGCCTGCGGCGCCCAAGCCTGCTGCCCCCTCTGCGCGTACTGCTCCCGTTGTGCGTACTGTTCCCGTTGCGCGTACTGGTCTTGCTGAGCATATGGGTCCTGCGATCCATACTGCTGCTGGCGCCGAGGAGGGGCGGGCGAGTCGCGGGCTTGCTGAGCAGTCCAGGAAGGCGTCGCGCCCGTCGGCTTCTCGGAGGTGAATTTGGACGAGACGAGCGGGATAGAGTCCTTGGTGGTGGCGCCGCCGACGGCGGCGTACTTGGCTTGCTTCTTCTTGTCGTTTCGGCGGGCGACTGTGGGAGGAGTGAGTGGGAGCGAGGGAGGGGGTGGGACGGACGTACAGCAGGTACAAGTGAGGATGAGGAGGATAAGGAAGGCGGCGACGCAGCCGACGATGATTCCGACGCGCTGTGAGGAGCTATCAGCTTCATCCTCGACGTATCTGGGCAGGAGAAGACAACTCACAGCTGCGGTACCGAGCTTCGACCACCAGTTGCCGACAGCAGTATCGCCCAGCACGGATCCGTTGCCTGACGTCCCTGCTTTCTTGCCGGTGAGGATCACTGCGTCGCTCATCAGCGTCGCGCGTACGAGAAGGCTGAAAAAGGACGTACTCTGCTTCCCAGTCGACGACGCGCTGTTGATGACCGTCGACGCATCACTCGCCATGACCTGCACCTGTCCCTCCGTGTTGTTCTCTGCTCCCATCGTCAGCTCCAACTCCACCTCAAATCCGAGAGAAAGAACGCACTGCCCCAGATGTACGAGTTAATCGTCTGCTGACGCTTGCCCAGTCTGCTCTTCGTCGAGTTCCCGCTGATAAACGGTAGATCCGAAGTGTCGTCGCAAACGACGTTTACCCACTGGACGTACGCCGCAAAGTATCCTTGCGAGACGTACGTCCTATCGGTCCAGTCGATCATTCCACCGGCCCAATCGACCGTCTGCGCGAGGCGTCAGCTTGCAAACGGCGAAGGAAGGGAACGACGTACGCCCTGAGAGGCTCCGGGAATGCCAGCGGGCCAAACGGAGAGCTGGATGCGAGAGGGCGTTTGAGGGAACTTGTAGAGCCCGCTGCTGGGGTCGAGCGTTGAGGCCCTGGTGAGGGTGCGAATGACTCGGCCGTCGACGGTCCTGCGGGAGGGAAGGAATCAGCGCGTGAGGGAGAACGACAGAATGAGAGCGGAACGCACCACTGGAGCTGGTTGGGCGTCCAAAGAATGCCGTAGACGTGGTACTGCGTGTCGCGATTCCTCGCCGCGCCTTCCCCACCGTTCTCGTCTGCCAGAGACAGCAGCGTTAGCGAGTTGTTCGTCCTCCGCACGACGATACGCACAATTATTCAGGTCGCCCTGCCAGAAAAAGTTCGTCTGCACCTCGTCGTTATCGTCGCCAGTCCACTCAAAGTCGATCTCGTCTTTGACTCCACTCTGCGCACCCAGAAGCCAGGTCAGCTCCCTCCCATTCCCGCTACCCGTTGTGTACGCACCATCGTGATGAAAGCGGTGACGATTCCGACGGCTCCAACGGTACGCATGCTCGCCGTGACGGTACCGTACAGCAGGCTGTGGGTCGAGGAGAGGCGCGTTCCTCCACCTTCTTCGGTGAGGAGGAGGACGAGCTCGTTGTTCTGGACGATGGAGGTGACTTCGTTGTCCACTGCGTTGAAAGAAAGTCAAAGTCAGCGCCGTCTTTGGAGTGGGTGGATAAGTACGCACGGTGGTCGACAGTCCAGTCGTGGGCGTCGGCGTCACCCTGTGCACGAGATCAGCTCCTGCAGTGCCCCGCTTCGAATCGCTCAACACACCTTGTAGTTGGTGAGGTTCATCTCGATCCTCGACGTGTCTGGGAACGTGTACTATCGTGTGGTTGTATCAGCTCTCTCCCCTGACCTCGGCGCACGAAGGAACTCACGTTGCTGCTCCGACAGACGGGAACAGGAGCACAGAATCCCTCATCGGTACTCCCAGAAGGGTTGCAGCCACTCAAGCACGCGCCTCCGCTCGCACAGAAGCCAAATTCCTATCCCATTCCGCCGGCATCAGCGTCCGCCCCTCTCGTCCCCCACTGAGAACGTACGGAGCAACAAGGCTGATCAGCACGACACAAAGATGCCCAACCACAAGATCCAGTCGTGATTGTTCCGGCCGAACCGGCGACCTGTTGGGCCGTGGATTGGATGGGGCTGAAGAGGAGGAGGAGGGGGAGGAGGGCTAGGAGAGGAGCGATGGGAAGGACAAGTCCGGGGGTCTTCATCGCGCCTGGGCGTCTGCGCGTGGCGGGTCGAAAGGAGCGTGCTCAGGTGGGCTGCTTAGGCAGTAGTTGCTGCTGTTGTGCTGTCTGGTGAGCTGGGCGGAGAGGCGTTGCGTCGCGGTGAAGAAGCAGCACAAGGTTTCGAAACGAGCCAAGCCAAGTCGACGGCTGCTCTGGTGTGTTTGCTCTTTCTGACTCTCTGTCCTTGTCCTTTACGCGCAAGGAGAGTGAATAAACGATTCGAGGAGGATCCCAGTCGTACCGAAAAAAATGAAGAACTCCCGAGAGAGCAGGCGCAGCGTTCGATGCGGAGCAGCCTCTCCAAGAGGGGGGAAGACAGCAGTCGACGTGGGCGCAAGAAGCAGGGGGCGCTTTTGGCAAAGATTCGTCGACTAGTGTCGGGACCCGCGCGACGGCGGAAGGAGACTAGTGAATTGAGCAGCGAGCCCCTGCGACGTCGACCTCAGGAATGGCTGGCCTGGCCACGCCGAGGACCCGACGAAGATGAGAAAAGGCAGAGGAGTAGATCTGAAGCAGTAGGAAGAGACAGCTGAGAACAGCACACGCAGAACGATTAGCCAGCTTCGCGCAGAGCAGACCCCCGCACAGCCGATCTCGAGCAGTAATCCACGCCTCCCCGTCCACTGAGCGGCGAAGATGATAACAGTCCCACCTGCAGCTCTAGAATGCCTGGTCGCTTCCCTCTCCAAACTGCGCTTTCCGCCGGTACGCACTCTGGTCCCTCAGCCTGCACTCCGGTTGTCAGCTCCAGCCTCACTGCAACCCCAGCGAGAGGAACGCACCATTGCCGGTACTGCTTGAGGTTCCCCACCTACTCCCTTCGTTAGCTCCCTCGTCTCTTCCCGTAGTCCGAAGGCGGAACGCACCTTCTCGCAATAGTAGTCCGGCACAGGGTTGCTCACGCTCTGCCTGCTAGGATCCACCCGGTTCTTGAGAATGTGGTTGTAGAACTCTGCACCATCGTCAACTTCATCCTCTTCAGGCGCACAGAGAGCAATCCACCTCGGTCCCTCGTCTCCATGCTCCCCAGCACCTTCCGATGCGTCAACCTCCAGATCTGGTTCCCGACCAACGGACCCGCCAGCCACCCCAGTCCCACACACGCGAACGTCGCCGCCGCATACCTGCGCACCACCTTCATCAGCTGCCGTTCACCTCCCGCCTCCGACCCCGACTCACGCGTAAATCGGCTCGATACCCATGATGAGGTCCGTAGGCTCCGCTTCGATGCTCGCAAAGTGTCCCGCGCCGAGCGTGAAGCCAGCCAGGGTGGTGGGGATCGAAGCGAGGAGGCCGTACCGCCGTTGAGATCGGCGAAGGGCCAGGTACGTCGGCCAGTCGAGCTGGTTCGGGGGAGGAGTAGGGCGGGTCGAGAGAGGAGAGGAATGGGGCAGGCGCGTAGGCGCAAGGCGCGGGCGGGCTAGGCGGAGGGCGGAGGACATGGTGCTCTGGGTTGAGTGTCGGAGGAAGAGCAGCGGAAGCAAGACGAACAGCGCGGCTTGCGCCTCAGCACCTGGGTCTACCAGTTGAGCACGGGGAGTCGAACTTGATCTGGTTAGACAGCTCCTACCTACGCTTTCTGTACTCGAAGGAGCCATTCCCAGCTGAGAGTGCCGTCGGGGTGAGCGAATCTCGCGCACCGAGAGCTTTCTCCCTCCTCCTCCTCCTCTGAGCACCAACTGCTCTCCAGATGCCACTGGACCGCCTCTCCTTCCTTCAGGATCCTTCTCCAGCTCCCGATCTTGCTCCTCTCCCGCTAAGACCGCCAGCGACGCCATCCTGCTCGTTACGCTCGCCCCGCCTTCTCTTCTCGCGTCGCCGCGTGGACGAGAAGCGGACAGCAGAAGCCGAGGAGCGCAAGACAAGTGCAGGCAGGAGCTTGAAGGAGGGCGTACCGCAGGACTGTCCCCCAGAGGACTTTCCGGAGCCCACGACTCGCCATCTCCCCGTCGTCGCCGGCCTGCTGTGCCCGTTCACCATTCTGCTGGAGGTAAGAGGTCTACAACTTATCAGGGAGACGTGCTGAACCCGGCCTCCCAGATCCCTGCATTGACTCAAAACGTACGTCTCCCCTCCCCCTACGGCGTTGGCGTCCTCACTTTGCACGCAGTGGCTCGTACGAACCTCGAACAACGTCGTGGTTGAAACTCAACGAAACCCCTGGTGTTAGGATTTGATTTGGGCAGGCTTCTGCGTCGTCTAACCGACTGTTCAGTACTGAGAGCCGCGCTCGGAACTGCGATGGCGCTTGCTGTCCTCGCAAACATTGCGTTGATCCTACGGTTCCTTCAAGTGCGTTCTTCCACGAGACTGTAGCTCTACCCAAACAGCACCTATCTATCATTCGCAGAGATCACCGTTGCGTACGACTTGGACTGCTATCGTCGCGCTTCTCGCCCAAGGTAAGTGGCTGTTCTGCGCACCAGCCCGCAACAGATGACGAACACGAAAGCTCCTTAGATCTCATCAGTATCACCGCCATCATAATCTTTCGCGTTGTGCAACGCTCCAATCCGGGCGCCTTCGTAACTATCTCGGCTCGGCTCGATCTCGCTCGCGCTGAGCTCCTTCGCAGGACTACGGACCCGCTCACTGGATGACAGTAGCCGCAACTATCACCTCATTCTTCTGCGCCATCACCCTCATCATCGATCTTGCGCGAACTAAGGACTTCAACAAGAATGGTGTGTCGCCAGTCAGCCTGCGGAGGGCGGAAAGCGGACTCACGTCGCTCCTCACCCAGGATCTGGCCTGACGACCAAGGCACGCTCGGCTCCTGATCGCCGTGATAGTGTTCCTCTGCTACCTCGGCCTCGGATCTCTCGTATTTTCGCGCTTGATCGAACCGCGAATAACTTGTGCGAGCTCTCCAATCCTCGATGCCTTCCCGACTGACTCGCTTTCACAGACATTGACTCCCTCTGTGCGTTTTCGGAGCTTGCCAGCACTCTAGAGCTCGATCTTTAACTGCGCGCACAGACTTCACCGTCGTCACCCTAACAACCATCGGCTTCGTACGTCTACTCCCCTCGCTCGTACTCCATTACTAACGTACTTCGACTGCAGGGCGGTTCGTCTCCACCCCTCGCGCCTCCTCCTCCGCTAACCCCATCAGGCAGACATAACCCCCACCACGGTCTCCGCACGCGTCTTCTCAGGCTTCTACGACCCAATTGGCATCATCACCCTCGCGTTCAGTATCTCGGTAGCGCGCGATACCATTATCGAAAGCTTCGAGGCGTCGTTCGCAAGGAGGAGGGATGCGCTGGTGCGGAGGCTTCGGGAACGGAGGGAGCTTCGTCGGAGGGCGAGGGAGCCGGGGAATAGGAGGGAGGAGGCTGGGGGAGCGATGATTCTTGCGACAAAGAGGGAGGCGGAGGCTGAGGCGAAGAAGCGGTGGTGGAGGGGGGGTAGAGGTGGACGTAGGAGGGAGGATTCTGAGCACGGGGTGGGGAGGACCCCGATGGAAAGTTTGGTGATGGAGGAGCAGCATTTGAAGAAGGAGATGAAGGACGTGCGGAGGAGGGAGTTTGCGATTCAGACTGGGGTCTCGCTCCTTTTGTTTCTCTCCTTGTGGATGGTGCGTCGAGGTGCTTTGACTCGGTTTTGTTTTTCTGACTGCGTAACCACACCAGACCGGAGCGATGGTGTACCATTTCGTGGAGGGTAGGCGACTAGTCGTTCCCTGCGCAGCTCGCTGACCGAGTGCTCTCGCAGACTGGACGTTCGGCGAGGCACTCTACTTCTGTTACATGTGAGGTTTTCTCAGAGGAGATTTAGGAAGTCGCTCATCTTTCCTCTCCCACAGATGCTTCATGAGTACGACCCTCCTCTCGTTGCGGGAGCTGCTCGCTGACTTCCTCCAGCCATCGGATACGGCGACTTTGCTCCCAAGACTGCGTGCGCTTTCTTCCTCAAAGAGGCTCACACGAAGCTGAATTTGCTCCTTAGTGTCGGTCGAGGGTTCTTAGTGCCCTTCGCTTTGCTCGGCGTCGCGACCATGGTGAGTCCTCTACCCTCAGCTTTCTGCAGCTCGCTGACCGTTGTCGCAGACGTTCCTTCTTTCCGGTTCGTCGACTTCCCTTCGTATCATTCCAGCGCTAAGATTCCCCCTCGTCAAGTCCTCGGCGAGACCGTATCGTCTCGCTACAAGGTCACCATCGGCGAAGGCGAACTTCACCAAGCCCGTACCGATCTTGCGCCGCCGGAGCCCACTCAACCATCTCGGCAATCAGCCAGCGGTGAATCTAGCATCCCGTCGACTCCCGCAGGAGGAGCTGTGTAGCGCGCAACATCCGAAGGAAACGTGGATGTATTCTGCCGGAGGAGGGGCGCGCGATCGCCTCGTTTCGTTTCGCTGTCTGGACGGTCTCTAAAGGAATCTTTGCCGCTCCTTGGCGGCCCTAATCTGCTTTGCAGACGCTCTGGTTTTCGCTGCGAAGCGACGACGATTCTGCGCCTTCTCCTCCTCGTCGCTCCTCCTCACTCCTCCGGCCGCCGCACCTCTGGCGATTTAGCTGCTAGATCTGCTCTCTCCATCGCTCGATACCTCTTGTTAACCTGCATCGACGCCTGCCTCGCAACGACTGGCACAAAGCTCCATCGACAAGGGAACACGGACTCCCTCAAGACGATTCGCATCCGCTGCTCTCAGCGGAACCAGTACAACCCGGCTGGCTCTTGCAAGTTTTCGATCGCCGCGAGCGTCGTCAAAGGAGAGTCGGGATGGACTATCGACGATGCGAAGAGCGTTTGGGAGCACGTCCACGCCGAGACACCGGATCCGAAGGGGAAGCGCCGTCGAATCGTCGACTCGTCGTCGAAGGGAAGCGAGGACAATGCCGGTTCGGACCTCGAATCGGAGGAGGAGTCGTGCGCGTTCGACCAGGGCGAGCGAAAGACCGACGAGGGGATCTTGCTCAAGGTGCCACAGCTCCTCTCTCGCGTCTCAGTCCCGAGTTTCTGACGTTCAGCTCTGACAGGACCTCGAGATGCCAAGAACCAACGAGGAATTCCCTTCCCGCCGAGCCGCTTTCATCGCCGCTTCCTACGTCTGGCACTCGCGAGGATACCACACCGTCACCAGTCAGAACCCCAGCTACAACCACATTGGGCGCTACATTTTCGGCTGCAAGCGCCACGCTCCTCTCAAACGCCTCGACGTCTGCCCCGCGAAGATCTACCTCAAGCCCGTAGTCGAAGACGACTGGGACGGACCGTGGCGCGTGTTTACGGTTCACGAGGAGCACAACCATCCGCTTGAAGAAGATCTGGGCTCATGGATGCCTCCGAGGAAAGGTGCTGGATGCACTCTCAAGGCGAGGAAACCGTCGCAGAGTTCGGATTTGAGCGGGACGAGCTCCTCCTCAGAATGGGATTCGAGCGATGACGACGACGACACAGCGGCGAAGAGCAAGCAGGTGTTCGTTCGGCGCAAGCAGCAGCAAACGACGTCTCGCCCGCATCCTCGCCAATCCACCTCCGCTTCGACAGCTCGCCTTCCTCCCCCTCCCCCTCGCCAATCCATCTCTACCTCGACGACGCCAGCCAACACCGCTCCCTCCCCCCGCCCACGAACCTCATCGTCCCTCCTCCCGTACCCGCCTTCCCGTCCTCTCTCCATCTCCTCGGTCGCCACCCTCCTCACCTCCCTCTCCCCCTCCCTCGGCACCCTCGCTCCCCTCCTCCACCAACACGGCCTGCAAAGCACCAACAGCGTCCTGTCGATGTTCTTCCTCCCCGAAACGATGCTCGCTAAAGCTCTGGGGGAGATTGGAGTCAACCCTAGTTGCGAGGAAGATTTTGGGGATGAAGGTTAGGGAGGTGAGGGAGGGGTTCGCTTGAGGAGCGGGGGGTGGAGGGGAAGGTGTCTGTACCGCGCTTGAGGGTTAATGTGCGAATGATTTTGTTGATGTGCGCGATGGAAGCAGTAAGGAACGAGAGCATAATTAGCAGAGCGAAGAAGACGCGCCACGAATTGGGGAGCAAGTCTGTAATAGATAATTACGGCTTGACGACCAGCACCGCAATCACACACACGTCGTCGACCTTGCCTCCTCGATAATCCAGCCCATGCGTCCTCGCCTCCGCCTCAAACGGACTCTCCTTGTTCTCCTGCAGACCTCATCAGCCTCGCGCCTCAGCACCCCGAACCACCCCGAACGCAACGCACCTTGAAGCTGCAGATACTAGCAAAGTTGCAGCACGCCGCTGCGATCTTCTGTACGAGCTCAGCGTCGGTGGACGAGGTGGATTTGGCGTCCGAGATGACGAGGGAGAGGAGCTGTTCGAGCTCGCGGGGCCAGACGTTGTCGCTGAACCCGTCGGTCGTGAGGAGGAGGATGTCGCCGTCTCTGCAGAGCGAGTTAGCGAGGATCTCGAAGTGGAATGGGGGGACGCACTGGAGGGTGGTCTGGTATAGATCTGCGTGCTTCGGGAAATCCATGAAGGCTCCGTCGGTGGTGCTGCCCTTGGGGAGCTTGGAGAGCTGGCGAGGAGCGTTGAAGTAGTGCGTCTGCGCCTTTTGTGCGTGGATGACCTTTGAGGAGCGGACGAGGAGGAAGGTCGAGTCGCCCAGGCTGCAGAGGTCTTCGGTCAGCGAGGCCTCGACGAGGATTTGAAAAACGCACTTGGCTGCTCGGAGAACACCTGTTTGCGCGTCGAGGGCCACGATGCACGCCGTGCTGGATCCTGCGAACGCCCGTCAGCTCTCGTTCAACACCATCGAAAACAGTAACTCACCAGCCAGCACACCCTTCTCTCCCGTAACGCCCACGAATCCCTCCTCGAGCACATCTCTCGGTCCAGCCTCTCCAGCCCTGGTTCCCCGTACCGCCTCCGCACAATAATACATGAGCGCCTGGGAGAAATGGCTCGGGTCCACTCCGCTGTCCTCCCATCCTCCCACTCCATCCGCGATCCCGAGCACCACTCCCTCCTCCCCAACACGCTTCTCCACAAAGAACCAATCGTGTCCAGCACCCCACGGCGCCTCCCTCAGCTGCTCGTCCCTCCAAAGCGCAATAGGCGAATCCGGGGCGAATCCCTGCAAGAGCTTCTTCGGCCGACGCCGACGCTGATCGGGTGATTCGGGCTCTTCAGGAGAGACGGGCTTGCCGTGGAAGGAGGTGCCGACGAGGAAGGAGAAGGAGGGCTTCTTGGGAGAGGCGGGAGGAGCGGTGTTGAGGTGCCGGCGGAAGGAGGAGCGGGGGACGGAGGCGCGGAGGGGAAGGGCGAGGAGCTCCCTGGGGAGGAGAGTCGGGCGAAGGAAGACCAGCTTGGCGAGGGCCTTTGGGCTGCTGGAGAGTGTGGTAGGAGGCCAACCCAGGCGGAGGGAAGTCGGCGTCTGCTGGCTTGACCCCAACCGCCTCCCCGCACGCAAGCAACCACTCCCGCAGCGCTCTTCACCAGTACCCAGGCTAGGCCGTACGCTCAGAAAATCCATACCCACTCGAACCAGCTCAGTCGACCCCGAAACGACCTGGCAAGGTCGCGTCGTCCCAACACCTCCGCCTGCCTCCAGGAGCTCCATCGCTAGGACTACAACACCGGCAAGACGACGAGACCCACCATGGCAACCAAGAGGGAAGGCTCATCACCCGTCGCTGGTCCCTCACGCCCCCGCCAGACAGCTCGTGTCGCCCTCCCTCCCTCTGAGCCAGCAGCGGACGACTACCCGATGAACCCAGTCCGGCGCAAGATGGAGATGGCAGCTTTGGTGGAGAGCTTGGAAGCTGGTTCAGGCTGGTACGCTTGTCTCCTCGAGCCTGGAGACTCTCGCTAACCAGCACGCGCAACTGCAGCACCCCCGCCTGGTCTTGCACCAACCTCCTCGCCCTCCCTACTCCTCCTCTTCCGCCCTCGCCATCGCTACTAGGACCTCCTCACACCTACTCTCCTCCCGCACCGCTATCCGTCACCCTCACCCACTTTGCCGGCACACCCCTCGGCAGCTCGAAGGGCAAGGCTACCTCACGCCTCTCCTTCGCCCTCTCACTACCCCCATCGCCTGCAGGAAGCACCATCTCACTCCTTTCTTTCGCACCGTGCGGAGGACACCTTCTCGCGGTCGTGAGGAGCGAAGGCGAGGACGTCATGACGGTGTTCGAGCAGCGACGAGGATGCATCAACGAGTGGGATGTAGCGTGGCACGAGCGAGTGGGTAACTTTGGGGAAGGCGGAGAGGGAGGGAAGCAGGTCGTTAGTGTCCGCTGGCTGGGTGAATCCAGGAAGGTGAGTCTCCTTTATCCTCCCGCGACGCATCGAGCTGACCGCGAGCAGTGGTACGCGACTCCCTCGACCCTGGAATCACCTTCCCGGCCTCTCTTCTGCGCTCCTCATCGCTCTCCAACCCTCGTCGGATCTGCCTTTGTCCTCGTGCTCTCCACCTCCGAGGTCCGCCCCTCTTTCTCTTTCCGCACCCCGCTAACGCCCCAACACAGATCCTCTTCGTCCACCTCCCGCGCTGCCTTCCCCTACTACCCCTCACCCTCGTTCTCCCGCTCTCTTCTCTTCTCACCGCCCACCGCCCTCCACCACTCCTAACTACCTCTCCACCGCTCCAACGACTTCTCCACAAAACACGATCGACAACCTCGTTGCAAATCTCGTAGATGGGATGCCGGCCGACGGGCCTAGCCCCAGCGTAGTGGTTGGAGCATTGGGACTGGCGGAGGACGGGGGGAAGACGGGGATGGGAGCGATGAAGGAGGAGCTGAGAGCGGCGGAGAGGAGCAAGTCCCAGGAGCGGGGGAGGGTGGTTAGAGCGGCAGTGGGAGCAGCGAGAGGGAGTCAGAGTACGCTCGGTTTTCTGCGATTGACGGGGATGTGACTAACGATGCTGGTGCAGAGGCGGAGCTCGGGCAGACGACGTTCATCATTGCGGCGATTCGACAAGATGATCCCTCCTTCCCTCTTCCTCTCATACCACCTATCTCGGACGAAGCAGTGCTGAATGCGCTCGGGGTAGTGGGACGAGGACGAACGGAGAACCCCGATTCGATGGATTTCGGCATGACGGACTTCAGCGCCCTGGACGAGGCGTTCGGCGGTGTCGCGAGTCCGGAGAAAAAGCCTGACATCCTCTCCGCCGTTGCTGAGGACGTGGTTCGGGAAGGTGGCGAGAGCGGGGAGCGGAGGATTGAGTTGAGCGAGTTGAGGATCGAAATGACGGCGCAGGAGGGTCCTCGTGCGTTCCTTTTCTCTCGGACGAGGTGAAAAGCTTGCTGATAGATTGCGTTCACGTAGGCCTGTCGATTCGCCCGCTTTCGCCGGTTCATCTCTCCGATTCGACGGACCACGACCAGGACGCTCCGGGGACTTTGACCCACCTCGAGTGGCTCGAAGACGTCGCGCTGCCCTCAAATCCTTCTCTGGAGGTGGGATCGGAGAATTCAGTAGATCTGCGACTTCTGGCTGTCACTGCGAGAGGTTTGTTCTCGCCGTTCGTCTCCGTCCACAACGCTGATGTGGCGTTTTCGCAGCTTCCGAGAAGAGCGGACTGCGATCGACTCTCTCGACTTGGTCCCTATCGAATGAGCCGTACGCACTTTCGGAAGCTTTTGCTGGGCTCGAGTGCAAGAAATCGGACGCCGTTACTGGGGAGCGAGAATGGGTGAGTCTCACCGCCTCGATTATGTGATCGCCGTACTGATCAATTACACCCTCAGAGTGCACGACGAAGCGCCTCCCGCACGACCGACGGACTATTGAGCTTCGTCGTTCCGCGACTCGGCGTACCTTTCTCGTCCTTCGTCGTCGGCGAGACCGGTTCTTCAGATGCAGACGGCAAGGCTTCCACGCGCGTAACAGCTCTAAACTCGTGCGTCCTCTCCTTCCTATACCGCCGCGTTTTTCTTACGCCTCTCCAGATTGACTCTCGAACCCATCACTTCACTCGGGGAGACCCTCCTCCCAGCCTCATCGCGTGTGTGCTCTCCCGCTTGCTCGGGTTCTGCTGCTAAATCTTCGGCAGTCTACTCACACGCTCAAATATCCTCTAATCGCGCGCTGCTGTGCGTTACCGCGTTTGGTGGAGCTGGAGCGGGGAAGCCAGTCATGGCGGCTGCGCCGATGGCGCTCGAGGGAGGTGTGTTGTGTCTACCTCGGGGCGAGTTGGGAGGAAGCTGATTCGCTGTGCAGATCTATTGACTGCTCTTGGGACGCAGCTAGCGATTGCCCTGATTAGGCAGGTCGATACTTCAGACATCGTCGGGCGCGTGATCGGCTTTCGCGACGAGGGTGAGTGGCTCATCTTCGCTCCGTCGCATCTCGCTGATTCGATCATCGATGCAGCCGCAACTCTTTCTACCGTTCGCACGGTCCAGTCGACTCTCCAAGGGATGCTGCCACCTCCTCGACAGCTCCAGAACACACCTCTGCAGCTCGAGCTCCTCGGGGTCACTTCGACACTCTACTCGTGCGTCGTTCGTCCTGCCTTTTTCGTATATGTATTGACGCAGAATCCAGGGCTTCGCCGGGACTCAGACTCAGAGGAATGATGGCGTACGATATTGTTCAGCTCGCCACTTGCGTACGTGCGTTCCGGAAGTGCGAGAAGCGGGATCGTGGATCTCTGGAAACAGGATACCGGTGCGAATCCGGTGAGTCTGGGCTGTGCGCTTGGTTTTAAGCTGCAGCTGATGGGTGTTACTGCAGATGCTGTTTGGCCGTTGATCGGCTACGTCAAGTGGTACTGCGATTTCTGTCACGAATTGGCGCGCGAATGTGGGACTCCTTCCGCAGGTACGTCGTCCTTCCAACCCCCAAGATCCGTTACTGACGAACGAGCGCAGAACCCTCCCCTCGACTAGCCCTCCTGCTGCACCCTTTCCCTCGCACTCACCTCCTCCGAATCCTCGACTTCATCCTCGGTCTTCAAGGCTTCCTTCAAGCGTTCCCACCGCTCTCGAACATTACTGTCGACCTCTCGCGAACAGTTCTTGACGACGCGGTAGATTACAACGGGCTCGTGCTGCGAGAATGGCGGGACACGCTACTTAGGATCGGCGCGATGGAGGGTCTGAACGAAGGTGCGTCGCCGCTTCGTTCCTTCCGGCTTCGCTGACGAGATTCCACAGGTTCGGCGCCTCTACAAGATCTGCTCGATACGCTTTCGATCCCCTCCCCCCTCGTTCCGACCTCAACTCTCGTCGCCGCCACTCTCTCCTCCCCAACCCTCTTCCTCGCCACCCCACCGACCCCACCCGCAGCCCCTCAATCCGTCTCTCCAGCACTCGACATCATCCGCCGGGGTCTCCTGCCTGAGAAAGGGAGGTTTCGGACGTGTACGAAGTGTGGGGAGAGGGCGGAGAGGAGGGAGGAGATGGATGCTGGGAAGTGGGGGGCGTTTGAGATTGGGTGGGAGGTACGGTGCGCTTGTGGAGGATTGTGGGTTGCGGAGGGGTAATGGAGAGCTGTTCTTCGGGTTCGTCAAGGGAGAGAGAGGTCCCGTTGCCTGCTCGCTTTGCGAAGCACTCTTTCGGCA
>KZ627148.1:89211-106599 GCA_002917775.1 Glaciozyma antarctica PI12 | reverse complement strand
TGCGGAGGACGCTGTTTAAGCTCGAATCTCGTTCGAAATCGCATGGAAGCGTCGTACCTTAGGACCTCAAAGACGCTTGCCACAAAAGCGAGCAACGGGCAGGGAGAGTCAGCTCCCGCCTCCCAGGTTGGCGCAGGCTTCAGGTTCTAGGAAGAAATTCGCTTTTGAGAAGCTTAGGCTTAGCAGCCGCGTTTCCTCGCCCTTTGAAGCCCTCCCAACGACTTGGTCAGAATGCAGGTATCATAATCTGGACCTCGCTAGCGAGGCAGTGGGGCGCCTCGCACTCATTTTTGCCTCGCACTCATTTTGCGGCCCCGTTCTCGTCTACTTAACTTCCTTCGGCGGAACGTCTTCAAAGCCGTAGTTCACTGAGCTGCCAGCGTCCGCTATAAATTGACTTGGCTGCCGTTCACCTCCTGTTCCCTCCACCCTCCTTCAACTCTCTGAATTAACAAGGCTCCAAATGCTAGCCGTGATTCTGTGTAGCCTACGAGCAGGGGTTTGCACACGTCTCATGCCCTGTCGTGCGCCAACCCCAAAAAAAACGCTCTCGCAAAAGCATCCAAAAAAGAAACGTGGCCCCCTCCGTGATTTGAACACGGGATCTTTACGTTCACGAAAAATACAAGCGTAATACATTGACCACTATGTTAAAGGGGCAAAGTAACACTTTGCACATGCAGAAAACTGTTTTTAAATGGGGCCAGGCTTTGGCGACGCGGCGCGGTTGGTGGACTCAGCAGCAGGGCTTCCCTTGTGCCAAGAGAGTGACGGACGGCAGATCACAGGATGGAGTTCCGGAGGCTAGGGAGGTTGAGTTGTGAAGCAGGAGGAACGAGGGACGAGGGTGAGAAAGGGGACTTTGAGAAGCTCGGGTGGCGGTTGCGAAGGTTGATCCATAGGTGCTGTGGTTGATTGGAGGGGCGGCGGCATGAGGTGATCATTGATGACAAGTAAGGTGAGGGAGGTTAGGTACGTCGAGGGGCTAGTTACTCTGAATGGCAGGCAAAGGACAAGAAGTGTTCCGCACCTAACACTCTTCCGAGGACTGCGCTGCAGCTCCCGATGATTTGTGAATCTTGGAGTTGATCACCTCAGTGGTTTTCGGAATGTTCACCGAGGTAGTTTGTACCTGCTCAAGAGTTGCTGTTGGCTTGTGAGTCGAAATGCAGGAAGAGGAGCTCTCGCAAGTCAAGTCAATCTCGCTGCCGAGATGGTCTTGAGGAATTTGCTCCACACCCCTTGTACGCTTGTGTTAAGCTGCCGCAGAGCAGAAAACGGGAGTTGATTATTTTCTAGCAAGAGCGGCAGTGCTGCTTCAGCTTAGAGCACGGACAGGTGAAGACGAGGTGAAATCCTGAGGTGAAGTGTGGCGGAATGTGCTACACACCAGATATCAAGTGCTTCTCGGCCACGAGTAAAGTCCCGCTTTATTTAAGAAGTATCAACGTTCGTATAGAGGTACGGATGATGAAGCGCGCGGAAACGGACACACGAGGAACTTGGAAGCTCTGTCCTGGCAGCAACCTTCTCCTCTTCCTCCCTCTTCTCATCGTCACGCTGAATAAAACTGTACTTTGAGCTCTTTTAGCAGCCCGGAACAGAGCTTCAGCGCACACTGTTCTACGGAACGAAGCTCCTCACCCCCTTCCTCCCACGCTGTACCCCTTTTCGCCACTTCAGGAGCGAGCACTCGGAAGCCGAAATCTTCGCGGTCCTCCCCAAGTCGCCCAAGCTGGAGACGCCCTCGGGTTTACGCAAAGCCGCAAAGAACGCGAGCGGGGCTTGAGGAGGAGCGCAAGGATTGTCTTCTGTGTTCTGCAGCGCATTCCGGCCTTTCGGAGCTGACGGGGGGATTAATTCACGCAGAAACTGAAGGCGGGCGGGCAACACCGAATGCGGCGCGAGGCTTGTCGTCACACAGATGAAGCAGATCGATTCGGTGGAATTCAGCAGCGTTTCCGGCGCGAATCCCCCTGCTCTTGATCTCTGCTCTCTGCTCTTCGCTCTCCGCTCTCACTCTGACCTCTCATGCAGGTTCTCTCGCCGGTCCTTCACGCACTACGATTCCTGGCTACTACTGCTCATGGTCTCCGGCCTCGCCTCCCTGCTGCGACTCCAGCACATTTAAATCAACTGCGTCCCGCTCCCCCCGCTTTCGCAAACCCTGACAGCCTGGTCGTACGTACTCGATAAACCGCTCCTTCAGCAGCTACATGGAATCCAGCTCGGCGAAGATCCGGTGGAGGGGGAGGTAGGCCGCAGGAGCTTGCAGGGGCCGGTGAGAGCGGGTCGGCGAGTGCGCGTCGGAGTGATGGCGCGTGCGAAGTAGACGAACGATGGAGGGATGAGTGACGTGGAATAGCTCGGCGTGCAGTAGCCGTGGCGAGGGTAGTTAGCTCGACGAGAGGACGCACGAACGGAGCAGTGTTCGAGCGAGGATTTGGGGGGAACGGATCTCGCAAGCTCAACTGCAAGGCTAGATACGCTGAAGGCATCTACGCGCTCCCAAGCCGGCTGAGGTCTGGCAACCCCACTGGAGCTGCAGTTGAAGTTTTCTTCGCTCGTAACTCCTTGGCCTCCCCCACGCCACTCGACTTCGACTTCCGGTTCAGTGCTCTACGAGAACGCGCTCTGGTACGCGCTACACGACCTGCTCCGTCGCTTCACCGCTCCGGCCGACCACGAACAATCCCTCCTCGCCGAACGCCAGGCCCCTTCTTCTCGCGAAACGACTCTCCCTCCCCTCTCCCACCTCGTTGGCGCAGCAACAGAGGACTACCGTGTCCTCCTCGAAGCTCCTGCGTGCAGCTGTGCAGCTCGGCACCGACACTGGCGCGGACGAACATGGAGACGGAAGTTTTTCGCGTCCAGATGGTGTCGAGGGAGTAATGGGCGCTGCGGCAGCTGACCCCCCCTCCCAACCTACGGCTGCTGCTTCCTACGAGCATGCGCATTACCTTTGCTCTTTCGTGGCGCGGCTTCTTTGCAGCGTGGCTCCCTCGCGACGTCCCCTCCCCCACAACGACGACTACGTTCCTTCCCGTCCCATCGCTTCCCCCTATACCCTCCCAACCAAGCCGCTTGCGGTGATACCCACGTACGGAGGGCGTGAAGGCGTAGCGAAGAGCAAAGCGGGCTCAACTCATCGAGCTGGGCCTATTCTGGAGTGGTTTTTTTGGTGCGCCTCTCAGGTGCTTCCTCCGGTTCCTTCGGGGATCGTCGAGCGAAGCGAAGGGGCACTTCACAACCGCCCGCCATTTTCTCATTCGGGTCCGGCATCGATGGGGGAGAGGGACGGCGGTGAAGGCGAGGCGACGGAGACGCGCTCTTTTGGGAGGGCCTCGGAACCTTGCTGGATGCTGGAATAAAGCTTTTACTTCTTCGTTTGTTACAGTCATCGGCTGTCGCAAGTGGGAGAGGGGAGAATTGAAGGGGGCAGAGGACACATCGGAAGCGAGACTCTGCGCGCTCGTCTCCAAGTTCTCTCAATCTCTCCGATTCTTCCACGCCGCTCCGTCCCAGCCCCCCAAAGCTCCGCTCTCCCCAGCAATCTCGCTCCATACCCCACTCAGCCTTCCGCACGCGAGCAAGTCCGCAAGTCGACCAGCACCTTGACCTTGAGGGGTTTCGCAGCCCTGAAGCACCTCACCTTGTACGACAACCAAATGCTTCATCCCACTGCGACCAAATCCTCCCTCACCTCCCTGCGAAAGCAGCTTTCGACGACGGCGCGCGCGAGGCTGGAAGAGTTGGAGGAGCAGGGGCTGGCGCTGGGAGAGTGGCAAGTACGTATTGTGCTGACTACTTCTGAGTAGGGCTGAGCCGACTTTGGGAGAGCAGGACTGAGGTCGACGAGAATCGTGCTTCCTTGAACTGGGAACTGGTGTGGAATCTCCTGGCCGCCGCTGCTTCTGCCTCGCTCTCTCGGCCCGAACGCTTTCTCTGCTCCCTCCCACACCGAGGCTACCCCACCAAGCGCCAGCTTAGCTCTCACCAAGCTCCCGCCCTTCTCGCCACCGAACGACTGCTCCTCCACCTTCTGCCGCCTTCCGAGCTACGGCTTTTGTCCTGCACTACGAGAGACCGAACGGTCTGATCCGGACGCCGTTCTGAGGCTTCGTTCTCCGTTCTTCTCAGAAGCGGCCTTGGGGAGGAGCGCAACAACCGCGGAAGGCGAGCAGCTCGGCTTCCAGCTCTGTGCTTCATCCTTCGCAGCTCCAGCTGCTCTTTCTTCTTCAACCAGCTCTACCGCCGATTCATCCCAACGCAACAACACCATGAGTCAATCACAGAAGCACGCCGACACTGAGCGTGACGCCGAGACCGTCGTCCACCGCGGAGACTCCATCCACCGTTCGTTCTCTCAATTCTTCCTCTGCAGAAGCCCGAACTAATCTTCACATTCTCGCAGGCTCATCACGAGAGGCAGAGCTCGACCGCCGCGTCTCGGACCAGCCCTTCCTCCCCATCTTCCACCGCAAATACGCCAACCCCTCTCCCCTCGCCGTGCGTTCCTTCTTCTCTCCCTCCGCCATAGCCAACTGACGCTATTGAATCGCAGTTCTCCGCACTCGCTACCTCGCTCTTCCTCATCGGTATCGTCGCGCTCGGCACGAAGGGATTGACGTCGCTCAGTATCGTCGTATCGGTCGCGCTGGGCTATGGTAGTTTCGCGCTCCTCGTCGCTGGGATCTGTACGTTCCTTCACTCTCTCCGTCCGCACCTGAGCTAAAGCGAGGAAACGCAGGGGAGTTCCCCACCGGAAACACCTTCGCAGCGACAGTGTTCACAGCTTGTGCGTTCGTCCTCTACCGTACCTTGCGTACAAGCTGATGAGTCGAGTAGATTCGGGGTTCCTTACCTCGCTCGCTCTTATCCTATCGCCTTGGGCACAGATCTCGACGAGCTACACCGATGTGAGCGAGTTCCAGACGGCTTTGGCGCTCTACTTCTTCTCCTGGATGATCACGAGGTGCGTTCGTTCGTGTTTGGAGAAGGATCGAGGTAGCTGATCAACACGCGACGCAGTATCATTTTTACGGTCGCGGCGCATCGCTCGTCAGGCGGATTGATCCTCTTCTTCGTCCTCCTCGACTTTGCGTTCCTCTTCCTCGGACTCGGTGTGTCCTCTCTCTCGCCCCCTCACCTTTCGCTGGACTAACGACCACGCTCGCAGCATACTACTACCCCACCAACACGCACCTCCTCACCGCCGGCGGAGCTTTCGCCATCCTCTCGTCCTTGTACGTCCTCTCCTCCCTCCTCAATGCGAAGACGCACTGACGAGGATCGCAGCGTCTGTTGGTACGCGACTCTCGGCTCGCTACTCACCAAGGAGTCGAGCACGTTCCGGTTGCCCGTTCTCCTTGATTTGGCGCCCAAGGAGAAGGAGCTTTAGATTTCTCGCTCCTAGACTGGTACCTCTAATTAATACATGGAGCATCGCTCTTCTTTGCTTGGAGTGAGAGAGAGATTGAGAGCCCCGGTGCGGATGCCGGTCGGGAACACGTTCGTCGACTGTTCATCGTGGAGATGGGGCGTTGGAGGAGTGGGATGTGGGCTGTTCTCGCTGGGATTTGGCTGTGAGTTCGGCATAGATCTCTCCAGCCTGGATCTCTCTCTGAAAGTACTCTCTCGGTGCGCGAGACTCGCACCGAGATCTCCGAGAATTAAAATCGACTTAGTTTAGCAAGGGGGGTAGAAAATTAAATGGTCGGGTCATCATCGTTTGGCGCCTAAGTCTCTTCTCCTCCTCCCCCTCTTCCTCCCCTTCTCGCAATCATGTGAGCACAGCAACAGCCTTGAGATCTGAACAGTGACTGACAGCAGCCACCACGACCCCCTACACTCCACTCACTACGACTCTCGCTCAAAACGCAATCTCATCCCGCCCCAACCTCGGGCAAGTTACCTTCCGCCGTGTTCTCTGGCCACAGTTAACCCAGCCACACCCAACAGCTCTTCACCACCGCAGGTCTTCCTTTGTAGCAGATGTTAACGACTTCAAGGCGATCAACACGATCCGCACTCTTGCTCTCGAGTGAGCTCAACTCTCAGCTCTCTCGCCCCCCAAGATCCTGACTGATCCAACCTCACTCAGCACCGTCAACAAGGTCCGCTCCGTTCCAGCCTCCGCCAGAGTCCAGCTAACCACCTCCGTGCACGCAGGCTAACTCTGGCCGTACGTCCACCTCGGAAACGCCGCCCCACCACCGTCGCTAACCTGCGTTCTCTCCCGCAGACCCTGGAGCCCCCATGGGCATGGCCCCTGCGGCCCACGTCCTCTGGAGTCGCTTCATGAACTGCAACCCTGCCAACCCTCAATGGATCAACCGTGATCGGTTCGTCCTCTCGAACGGACACGCCTGCGCGCTCCAGTATGTCCTCCTTCACCTCCTTGGCTACAAGGTCTCTATCGAGGATCTCAAGAGCGTGCGTTCCTTTTCACTGCGATGGAGGGATGACAGCTAACGAGGAGCAGTTCCGTCAACTCGACTCCATCACGCCTGGACACCCCGAAGTCGGCGTCACGGAGGGTATCGAGGTTACCACCGGACCTCTTGGACAGGGTCCGTCCGTTCCTATCTCAGCCGCATTCTCAGCTCACACGTGTATGCAGGATTCGCCAACGCCGTCGGACTCGCCATGGCGCAGGCTCACCTCGGAGCTACCTTCAACAAGGACGGCTTCCCCCTCTTCGACAACTTCACGTGCGCTCTCCTCTGCCACCTCTCATCACGCTTAAGCTAACGCACGAACGTAGCTACATGTTCCTCGGTGATGGATGCCTCATGGAGGGCATCTCCTCTGAGGCTGCTTCCCTCGCCGGGCTCGTCTTCCGCTCGCAGGACTGAAGGATCACCCGCTAACCCCGTTTTTGCGTTCGACAGTCACCTCAAGCTCGGTAACCTCATCGCTGTCTACGACGACAACCACATTTCCATCGACGGATCCACTTCGATCGCCTTCACCGAGGACGTCGCTAAGCGCTTCGAGTCTTACGACTGGCAGGTGCTCATGTGCGTTTTCGCATCTTGCTGAGCGAGTTAGGGAAAGAGCTGATGGCCTTCTTTGGCAGTGTTGACGATGGAGATGATGGACTCAAGGACATCTACGAGGCTATCGCTGCTGGAAAGGCCGAGACCACCAAGCCTACCCTCATTCGTCTCCAGTACGTTCCCGCCCGCTCGTCGCTCTCTCCGACCCGCAGCTAACCACACTACCGTGCAGGACCACCATCGGATTCGGCTCCAAGGACCAGGGAACTCACGGCGTCCACGGCAACCCTCTCAAAAAGGACGACACGATCAACATCAAGAAGCAGTTCGGTTTCGACCCCGAGGCCTTCTTCGCCGTCCCCGACGAGACCAAGGAGATCTACGCCGCCATCGGCGCTCGCGGCGCTGCCGCCGAGGCCAAGTGGGAGGCCAACTTTGTCGAGTACGGGCAGAAGTACCCCGCTGAGGCGGCCGACATCAAGCGTCGTATCAGCGGCAAGCTCCCTGCGGGATGGGAGAAGGCTCTCCCCTCGTTCAAGGTTACCGACGAGGCTGTTGCTACCCGCAAGCTCTCTGAGAGCCTCCTCGCCAAGATCAGCGAGGTCGTTCCTGAGCTCGTTTCCGGATCCGCCGATCTCACTCCTTCGTGCGTTCTCCTCTCCTCGGGCGGAAGAGCGGGACTGATGAGCGATGCAGCAACTTGACGAGGTGGAAGGCCGCCGTCGACTTCCAGGCTCCTAGTACCGGACTCGGAGACTACTCGGGTCGCTACATTCGTTACGGTGTCCGCGAGCACGGCATGGGCGCTATCATGAACGGTCTCGCCGCCTACGGTCCTAACCTCGTCATCCCCGCCGCTGGTACGGTCTTTCGTCGTCGTCCTTTTCGAGGAGAGCTGACGAAGTGGCGCAGGAACTTTCCTCAACTTTGTCTCGTACGCTGCTGGAGCTGTTCGCCTTGCTGCGCTCTCTCATCTCCGTGTCATCTGGGTCGCCGTACGTTGTTTTCGCTCTGAGTTCGAGGCGCAGAGCTGACGCTTCCACGACCAGACCCACGACTCGATCGGACTTGGAGAGGTGAGCTTCAAAAGCAGGCGTCTGACGAGCTAGATCTGACGAGCGTTGACAGGATGGACCTACGCACCAGCCTATCGAGACTGTCGCTCACTTCCGCGCCATGCCCAACTGCAACGTCTGGCGTCCTGCTGGTGCGTTCATTTCGCTCTCTCGGAGGTTCGTGTAGGAGCTGATGATGCGCGCGCAGATGGAAACGAGACTAGCGCGGCGTACTACATGGCCATGACCTCGACTCACACTCCTTCTATCATCTGGTACGTCCCTCCCCTTTGCTTTCGTCCCTCCACACCCCATCCCTCCACTCGCCTCCCCGCACCTCGCTAACCTCTCCCGCACAGCCTCACCCGCCAGAACCTGCCCCAGCTCGCCAACTCCTCCATCGAGCTCGCCAACAAGGGAGGATACGTCGCCTACGAGACCGCCACCCCTGCGCACATCACCCTCGTCGCTACCGGTTCCGAGGTGTCGATCGCTCTCGAGGCAGCAGAGATCCTCAAGACGAAAGGAGTCGAGGCGCGCGTCGCTTCGATCCCTTGCTTTGAGGTCTTTGATCAGCAGAGTCTCGAGTACCGCCTTAGCGTCCTTCCTGCTGGTGCGCCCGTGCTCAGTATTGAGGCTTACACTGTGCGTTCCTATTTCTTCTCTTGAGTCTTTGCTGGGACTGATACGTTGGGAGTGCAGACTCTTGGATGGGGCAAGTACGCGCACGAGTCGATTGGGATCAACTCGTTCGGAGCTTCGGCGCCCGCACCTTTGGTGTACAACAAGTTTGGCCTTACTGGATCCAGTGAGTCCTCTTCCTCGCCTCCATCACTCCTTTCAGTCGTCGCCGCCGTCTCGCCGCCCCCTCCACCCCTTCTCGCTCCCGCCGGACCTTTGACCTTTAGTTATAATGCTGACAACTCGCACGCACGCAGACATCGCCGACAAGTCCGAAGTCGTCATCGCGTACTACAAGAAGCTCGGACACGCCATCTCGTCCCCTCTGGAGAAGGCGCTCTAAAGCGGTTCCGACGATTTTTTGTGGTGTTGTGAGAGGTGCGACGCGGGGCAGGCGTGCAATTTTTAGTTTAGAGAGTTCGTTTGTTCATTTCTTGCGCTGAGAGAAGTAGGGGAGGAGAAGGAGGGAGGAACGACTTGGCGAGATTCGGCTCTTCTTGGTCTCACACCGCCACCTCCACACGTCTCTCCCTGCCGCCACGATGCCAGGGCTACCTACACCAGCTGAACAAGCTACCTCACCCGCGTCCCCACTCGTCCAAGTCGCCACGAACGAGAACGGCAAGAGAGAAGATGCCGAAGTAGAGGAGGACAACTCGGACGACGAGATGGACGAGGTAGGCGAGGTAGCTGGAGCTGGTGAGTCCCTTCCCCTTGTCCGTGCTGCGATCCACATGCTGATCCCGCCCTACCCGCCGTAGAGAAGAAGAAGAGTGCGTCGTCCCTCCCGGCTCCCCCACCTCCTCTGACCCTCCTCTGTCACGCGCAGAGAAGAAGAAGCCCAAGAAGAAGAAGAAGGCCGCTCCTGTCGTCTTGAGTACTTCGGCACAGGCTCAGGCGCTCCAGTCTGAGCCCCCGAGGGTGCCGGTATCGAGGTTCTTCTCCAACTCGCTTTATCCCGTCGGGGAGATTCAGGAGTACCAGGATTCGTGCGTCCTTCCACTCTCAGTTGGGGTATGATGAGCTGATGAGGAGTAGGAACGCGTGGCGCGCAAACTCGGAGGAGAAGCGACACCTCGAGCGACTGGCAGCGCAGGAAGACCCGTCCTCTGCGAACAACTACAACTCGATTCGACGCGGGGCGGAAGTGCATCGCCAGGTCAGGGCGTACGCGCGCAAGGCTATCAAGCCGGGGATGACGATGACGGAGATTGCGGAGCTCATTGAGGATGGGACGAGGGCGTTGGTGGAGGAGGAGGGAATGCTGAGGGGCGTGGGGTTCCCGACGGGGTTGAGTAGGAATCATGTCGCGGCGCATTATACGCCTAATGCGGGGGATTCGATTGGTGAGCTTCGTTGCGCGAGGAGGGGAGGGAGGGAGGGAGCTGATGAGGTCGTCGCAGTGCTCAAGCATGAGGATGTGCTCAAGGTTGACTTTGGGGTGCATGTCAGTGGGAGGATCTTGGATTCGGCGTTTACGATGAGCTGGACGCCCAAGTACAACCAGTTGACCGAGGCGGTCAAGGAGGCGACGAACGCGGGGATCAAGGTGCGTTTCTGCGAATTCCTGCAGCGGCAAGTCCAGGAGCTGACGTGCGCTGGCGATTGTAGGAAGCTGGTATCGATGTGCGAACGTACGATATTGGGTGCACGATTCAGGAGGTCATGGAGTCCTACGAGGTCGAGGTCGACGGCAAGGTCTTCCCAGGTGCGCCGGCTTGCGAAGCTCCGTCGCTCGCGTGTGCTCATATTCTGTCGCAGTCAAGTCCATCAGAAACCTGACGGGACACTCGATTAAACCTTACAACATTCATGGCAGCAAGACGATCCCGATTTGCAAGGGCAGGGACGAGAACGTCACCGACATCATGGAGGAGGGCGAGCACTATGCGCTGGAGACGTTCGGAAGCACAGGGAACGGCTGGGTGCGGCAAGAGGTGTGTTCTTCCTCCTCAGCTTGCTCATCAGCTTGCCTAACGAACGCTCGTCGCAGGGCACTTGCTCGCACTACGCCAAGGTCCCGGATGCTCCCCACGTCCCGCTAAAGTGCGCCCTTCTTCCCTCCCTACTCTCGCCTATTCTAACGCTGAGTTCTACTGCAGAATGGCAAGCTCGAAACGGCTCATGGCGACTATCGACAAGCACTTTGGCACCCTTCCCTTCTGCCGTCGCTACCTCGATCGCCTAGGCGAGTCGGCGTACCTTCTTGCGGTGAGTTTTAGGCTGTTTACAGTTAGGAAGCATGCTGATGTGGCTTTCGTTTCTCAGCTCCGGGATCTGGAGGAGAAGGAGCTGGTGCGGGGATACCTCCCACTCGCAGATGTCGAAGGGTGCGTCTCGTTCGCTCCTTGACCGCCGCCATTCTTGCTGACGTACACTCACCGACAGCTCCATGACGGCTCAGTCCGTTCGTCCTTTCACCGTGCCGCTTCTCCGCTCCTCGCTGACCCCGTTCTCTCCAGGAACACACCTTCATCCTTCGACCGACATGCAAGGAGGTTGTGAGCCGAGGAGATGATTATTAGAAGGCTGGCCTTCCTGTAATGATGTTGTTCTCTCCCTGTCGTCTGCGCTGAGTGTCTTAACCGCGGAGTCCTTGAAGGAAGCGGGGGTCGAGCGAGACGACGACTTTCGAGCTTTGCTGCAGCTCTCGCTCCTACCGCCACCCCGCCTTCGTACAACAAGCAGAATTACAGCCGTCGACGAGCATTCCCCCACAGTCAGTCCCCCAGCCTCAAACGCCTCGAGGCCCTCCAGCGCGAAAGCTCGCTGACTCGTTTCTCTCCGGACAGCTCCGTTCCACTTCGATCTTCAGCTCTCGCGCTCAACTCACTCATGGACGAAGTACCGGCCAAGTGCTATACTGCGCCGCGATTGGAGGACGGCCGCATCGACGTCGAGGCGTGGGTCAACGGCGTTGCGAGCTCGGCGAGCAAGGCGGCTCCGGTGGCGGAGGGAGAGGAGGTCGCGGGAGGCCCGGGTTTTGGAGAGCAGTTAAAGGTGAGTTCGGTTCTATTGGGAGGGAGGAGGAGAGCTGACGGGGAGGGGGTGCGCAGGAGGAGTCTGAGCACGAGGAGGTCGTCCCCCTCGGTGAGACGCCGTCGACTGGCCCCGCTCGTCACGTCGTCGAGGTCGGTTGTTCTCACAGATCTCCTTGATTCGAGCTTGCTAAAGATCTGCTTTGAGCAGGAGACTTTTCTGCACGCACCCCTCGCTGCGCGCGAGCATTCAGCGACGATGCCGGGGAGGGAGAAGGAGCAGAGGGGCCTTTGGGTCGGGGGGAAGCTGGATGAGAATATGGTGAGCACGACTGGGCGATTGAGGAGGAATAGACGCTGATGATCCGAGGCAGGTGCAGCCTAGTCACCACACGAACGTCAAGGCCGAACCCAGCTCCCCAGCTGAAGTTCTCTACGAATCGCCGGTCAGCAGCACGCCCCAGTCTCAACAAGTAGTTCTGTTCACAGAATTTCTGCAGGTCTCTACACTCCAAATGCCCGCTCCCGGAGACCACTTCGAATCCGTCGCAGATTTCGAATCCGCTTGCGTCGCCGCCTCGCTCGCCACGCTAGGAATCAAGATGCAGCGAACGGAAAACACGACGAGCGATTCGACGATTCGCATGCGCTGCGCGAAGAGCAAGACGAAGCCCTACTGCCCCGCTGTCGTCGTTGTGACCATGTTCGAAGGCGAGTCGGGCTGGACGGTGGACGATGCGAAATGTCGCTGGGAGCACAATCGTGGAGCTGCGAGCGAGGAGGAGACTAGGGGCAAGCGCAAGATGGCTGTCGAATCGGAGGAGAGCTACGGTTCGGGGAGCGAAGACGAGGACAGTCACAGGAGGAGGAAGGGGAGCGAGGAGCAGGAGGAAGTGGACCAGATCGACCCTTGCTCAGACTATTTCGACTCCTTATCAGACGATTTCGACTAAGGTACGACGCTTCCATGCGATTTCGAACGAGATTCGAGCTTAAACAGCGTCCTCCGCAGAACCTCACGATGCCTCAAATCGGCCAAGTCTTTTCAGCCCATCGAGTCGCCTACGTCGCCGCCTCGTACGCATGGCACGCTCGCGGATACAAGACCTGCATCCTCCAGAGCGGCCACCCTCGCAGCCCCTACTTCACCGTCGGCTGCCGAAGGAACGCGCCCAAGGATCGACCCGACTACTGCCCGGCCCGCATCTCGCTCAAGCCTGTCGACCGCAGCAACCTCGATGGAGACTGGGTCGTCTACCAGAGCTGCGAGGAGCACAACCACAAGAAGGACAAGCACCTTGGACGCTGGGTTCTTCCTATGCCGCGGCGAAGTCGACTTGCGAAGCCGGAATCGGAGTCGGAATCGTCGGCGACGTCGAACGACGTGGACAGCTCGAGCGAGGAGGACAGCTCGAACGACGAGGTGGAGGAGAGGAGGAGGATCAAGAAGAAGAACCACGATGCGAAGGATCGAATGCCGTCGTCGTCGAAGGCTACTCGCTCGAAGGTCGCTCAAGGCGGTCCGGCGCCGAAGAAGCTTCGATCCTCGGCCTCGAAAGCGACTCCCTCCGTTCCCTTCTCGCCACCCGCCGCCCCTCGCTTTCCGGACGTCGTCGCCCCAAACTCTCTCCGTCGACAACCTCGGTCGAATCCTCGCGTCCCTCTCCCCCAGCCTCGCCTCGCTCGCTCCCCTCCTTCACCAGCACGGGATCTGAAGCGAGCGAGGCCTTATCAGGATGGTCTTGCTCCCCGAGTCGATGCTCGTCGCGATGCTGGAGGAGCTCGAGAAGCAGGGACTTACGAAGCTTGCGAGGGTGATTCTGGTGAAGAAGATCGGCGAGTTGAGGGAGAGGTTCGGAGGATGAGGAGCGAGCGACGAAGAGGATCGGAGGGAGGTGCTTGTTTGTGGTGAATAGCGTGCGAATGGATTCAGATGTGCCTTCGGTAGCGAGCTTAGGAAATTCGTAGACGATCGCGAGCAACTCTTAAGTCCTCACCAAACACCCTCCAGCTGTTCGGCTCGTTCTTTTCCAATGAACGAGAGGAGAGTAGTGAGCGGACCTCTCTTCGGAAACTGAAGCTCTTCTTCTGCGAGCTAAACGAGTTACTGATTGCGAAAGGCTGTACAAGACCTGCCTCCCGACCCTCCCCAACCTCACCAGTCGAACTCTTCGGTGAACAGCTCGACCTCCTCCGCACCCACACATCCCGTTTTCCCCAGCATGATAAGCTTCTGCCTAGCAGCGACGGCGTTCCTAACGTCGAGCGTGAAGCTCGCAGGTCCGCAGCTCCCAACTCCGACGGACGTCCCGGCGGGGACGGCAGCGAGAGCGGCGGTGACGATCGAGGCGAGGTTGGGGCGGTCGTACGAGGTCGTCCATTCGGTCGCTCTAATGAGCAGTACGGTCAGACGAGGCCTGAAGAGAAGAGCGAAAGAACACACCGAGATAGGTCCAAGGACGACGAGACCGAGCTCTTCTCGTTGCTGAGCTTCTCATCGTTCCCGCCGGTGACGAAGATGCGAACGTTGACGGTACCTTCAGGAACGAGCGCGATGCTGGAAGCGATTTGATCCTCGAACCACTCCTTCGCAGCTACTCGACACAAATCCCATCAGCTCGACTTCGCACACCGCAAGACGCAAAACGCACCTTCGTCCCTCACAGCCCAAATCAGCTCCACCTTCCTCGTCGCAACCCCAACGACCTTCCTCCTAATCCCCTCGCACACCTCTTCCAACAACGCCGCCACGAAACTCGCTCCCGCACCGCCAGCGAGGAGGAGCACCGTCTCGTGCCTCCCGATCTGAGCGTTCCCAAGTCCTCCGTACGGGCCATCGAGCAGCACGGCCGTCGACCTCCCGCTCGCCGCCAATCCCAGCAACTTCGGCCCGAGCCCCTTCGCAGGATTAACCCTCAGCACGACGACCATCGTCCGTTCCGGCGCCTCGGAATTCGGATGAAGGTACGGCGCGTTCGCTATCGTGTAGGGGTGGGACTCGAAGGGTGAGGCGGAGATGAAGTTGAGGAAGTAGTGCTGGCCAGCGGACCAGCGATGGCCGGCGGGGAGAGGGATGGTGAGGCGGACGGCGTTGGCGGGGAGGGCGGTGAGAGTTCCGCGAGGGACGGAGCGGCCGTTGCGGACGAAGATGAGGAGGAAGCGCATCAGGATGGAGGTGCCGTAGATGGCGATGGTGGCCCAAAAGTACTCCCTGCGAGAGAGGTGTCAGCGAGGAGCGAAATGGGTCGAGAGAGGAGGAGCGGACCAGGAGGTGAGGAGCTGCAGAAGGATCGGTTAGCGGGGCCTGGTGTAGAAGGAAGGAGGAACGCACGTTGTTGCAGTGGATGTAGAAGAATCCCGAGAAGAGGATCGCCGAAATGATGTGGAGGAGCTTGAAGATCTCGTAGAAGCGATTGCGAAGCGGTGCGTATGAGCCCCAGCAAAGCCAGGCGAGGGGAATCAACGCCGCGACGCCCGACCAGAAGTACTGCAGCAGGCGTTTAGCTCAAGGTGTGGAAAGAACGAGGGAGGAAAGGAGAACGCACGACTTTGTGCGAGACGAACCAGCTGAAGTGGATTTGCGAGTAGCCGTTCGGGTTGAGTCCATCGGCATTCGGTCGGATTTCCCTCGAGCCCTGGATGACGAAAGGGAAAGTGTGAAGGAGGGAGGAGAATTACTGGGCGCCTAAGGTCAGCGGCGATCGACGCGAGAAAAACGAAAGAACGAACGGAAGAGGTGCGAGAGCCACTGGTGGAAGACTTGGAGCTTTTCGTGCGAGTAGCCGGTGACGAACGTGACGAGGTTCCACTTGGCTCCGAACGCGCTAGCAGAGAAGAAAATCTCAGCGAAAGGACGGGCGCGATGAAGAACCGACGCACAGGATGAAGGGGAAGCAGCCGAGTGCGAAGAGACCTGAGTAGTGAGGAGTCGTCAGTGGGAAGGATCACAGCAAGAGCGACTTTGAAAAGATCACCAGTGCGCATAGCCAACGGCGGTGAGCCGACGTTCCACCGTGAGCGATAGTAAGGCTGTTGCGCGAAGCTCCAGACTGAAGAAGGCGTCGTCAGTCCCGTTCCTCGCCACGACTGAGAGATATACTCACTACCGATGAAAAGCCAGAACGCTGCAATGAGAAGAATGACTCCCACTGTCGGAAAACGGATGAAGCCGACTGCGCGGGGCTGAGAAGAGGCGAGATAGCGGGCAGCAGCGGTCGCGCGGCGAGCCGGAGCAGTTGAAGCGATGCGGGATCCAGTTCTGCGGGCGAAAGTGTAAGTGGGCGAGTGCTAGAACGTTAGGAGAGGGTGCAAGGCTCACTTGGTGCGGCGGAGGCGAGTGAGAAGGTTGCCCAGACCGAACAGGAGGATCCCTCCGCAGAGAAAGTAGAGGACTGCGCGAGCGTCTGAAAGGGGCGGAATACATCGTCAGTACTTGTACAGATAATACGTCTTGCAGAGGACCACGCGGGAGGCCTCGACAGGCGGTTGCTAGGGAGAAAAACTTACACTTGGGGGTATCGGCGTACGGATCGACGAGCATCTCTGCCTTCTCAGCGTCGGTGAAGACGATACCTGCCGTGTGGCGAGCGACGAGCTTGATAAGGTCGTAGACTGCCATCCTGAAGTGGTGAAGTGTCGAGATCGGTTGAGGGGGAGAGGGAGGGAGAGCCTGGCCGCGCGGCGGGGCTTTAGGCGCCCTAGCCGGGTGACTTAGGAACCCTTGGCCGAAAGAAAAGGAGTCGCCGTATCGAGGGTATGCTCGAGGCAGCAGTGGGGAAGCGCGAGAGAAGAAGGAATGCATCGAGGGAGAAGAACAGGCAACGGCGAGGTTGGGAGGCTGCGACGAGGGAGGCACCAAAGCAGACAATAGCTGTGTGTATGCACACGGTCGGGAAGGCTTTCGTGAGATCGTTTTAGTGAGGAGACGACGAGAGAAGGTCGAGAGAAAGTACCGAATTCGGATGGAGAAGCTGGAGCGGCGTCGAGGTGTCGGACACGATCCAGACGTTGTTGGAGGTCGTCCTGACGGCTGTACGGAGCTGTGAGCCCTCCGAGGACGAAGGTCTAGCGTAGAGCTCGGTAAAGGTGAGACGACAGGCAGGAAAAGGAGAAGGAAGACGAGCAAAATCAGCCCGGGCGCCCGCGTCCAAGTCTTCGCGGCAAGGCGAGGCGGCTCTGATCCGGTGCGCGATTTCTGCGGAGCCAGCAGATTTGGCTCAGACGACGTCCTCGCCAGCGACGACGGCACTGCGCCCACTGAGTCACTGAGAAGAGCAGGAGAAGAGCAATCTTGTGGGCACTGGAAGTGGAGCAGCTCAAAAAAGTGCCGAAAGAGTGCTTCGCAAAGCGAGCAGGCAACGGGACCTCTCTCTCCCTTGACGAACCCGAAGAACAGCTCTCCATTACCCCTCCGCAACCCACAATCCTCCACAAGCGCACCGTACCTCCCACCCAATCTCAAACGCCCCCCACTTCCCAGCATCCATTCCTCTCCGCCCTCTCCCCTTCCTTCGTCAACCTCGCTCCGCACGCTCGGGGGCGGCAAAGACGCAGTAGTTGTGTGGTGTCCTTTCTTCTTCCCCCCTTACGAGGGGTGTTGTTTGGGGTCGGTGGGGTGGCGAGGATTGGGGGAGAGTGGCGGCGACGAGAGTTGAGGTCGGAACGAGGGGGGAG
>KZ627148.1:0-89206 GCA_002917775.1 Glaciozyma antarctica PI12 | reverse complement strand
CCTCCTCTCCGCCCTCTCCCCTTCCTTCGCCAACCTCGCTCCCCTCCTGCACGCTCGGGGGCTGCAAAGCCGCAGTAGTTTCGTGGCGTTCCTTCTCCTTCCCGAGGAGCGCTTACGCAAGGTGTTGGAGGAGGAGGGAGTGCTGCTTCTGCAGAGGGAGCTGTTGGCGAAGAAGGTGGGGGAGTTGAGGAAGACCTTCGCGTAGGAACGGAATTTAGCGCTGTTATTTCGTGCGTTGCTTTCGCTGCGTCGTAGTTCGCTGAACTGCTCATCGTGCGCTTCAGCAGTGCTGGATAGTACCTTGCCTTTCGTTCGAGTTCGAGCTCGTCGTCGTCGACGGCCATGCGACGCCAAGGCACTGCGCCGGCAGTGTTCTCCCGTCCGTTCAAAGATTAGATCCGAACGGTTCTGCTCTTTGAGAAGCTGCTTCGACGTGCGCATGTCGACGCTCGTCTTCCTCGTTGCCGGCGGCCTCACCGACGCCGAGAGGGCAGAGCAGCTCGTCGATCCCTGGTGGGAGGCGCCCGAGTGCAAGTTTTCTCTCCCGCTGTCTCCACGACGCTTCTCCTCGCGCCAGGACCATCGCAGACGCGTGCTGACTAGCCGCGACCTTCTCCAGACGCGCGGGGAGGTCTCTACTTCTTCTTCGGAGGGATCGCCTAGTTCGGCTTGAGCAACCTCCTCACGCGCCTTCGCCGGACCAGGTAAGCTTCCACGCGTTTTCCGCCGGATCTTGAGCTGATCTGAACATCCATATCGCAGAGTAGGAGCTCACATAGCTTCGAAAGCGCTCTCTCGCCGCGCAACCGCCGCCGTGCGCTATCTCGCCTGCTCCCAGCCGCGCGCGGTCGGGTTCATCCGCTTTCCGACCCTCGGCGTTATCCTCCTCGTCACTGCGCTGTGGCTCTTCATCGGTGGTGCGTAGTGCTGAACATTGGAGAGTGGAGAGCTTGAGGGTGAGCAGGAAGCTGATCCTCTGTGCGCAGGTTGGTTGTTCTCTGTTCAGCCTTACTATCGCTCGAGGTGGGATGTCGGCTGGTCGCCGTTGGCACTTCGAGCGGGTAGGTTTTCCCGATTTCAACAGAAGCCAGCAGCTCGCTGAACGATCGTTCAGGCCTCTTCGCAGTGGCCTGCTTCCCCTTCGTCCTGTGCGCCGCACTTTTCTCCTCCCTTAATTTGCTTCCTCGCTAATGCTTGTTTTTCTTAGGGCGTTCGGCTCAAAATGGAACCTTGTTACCTTCGTCATTAGATACTCGCACGAGAAGCTGCAGGTCTTCCATCAATGGGTCTCGCACCTCTTTTGTGAGTTTCTCCCTCCTTCGCAGCAGGCGTTTCGGCTGATCCCCTCTCGGAAGTCCTGCTCTCCCTCATACATACGATTCCTTTCGTCATACAGGGAACCCGCGAGATCCGTCCCAACACTGATGGGCTGAACCCGGACGGCTACTCTCAGTTCTACTTCACCTGGATTGTGCGGGGCGTGCCGGTGCGTTCGTTCTTCCGCGTTTGACGCAGAGGACTTATGCACTTGTGCAGTACTTCTGGTCAGGATTCGCAGCGCTCGTACCCCTCGTGTGGCTCTGCTGGGGGTCGTTTGCGGCCTTCCGAAATCGCTTTTACGAGACCTTCAAGATTCTGCACGTTGTCTCAGCCATCATTTTCTCGGGCTTCTTCTACTATCACTGCCAGAACGTACGCACTCACCCGAACAACCGATGTACCTCCGCTCACACACTGTTTGCAGCTTCTCACCTCCTGGTCCGTTCTTTGACCTCTTCGGTCTCCCTCGCTAACTCCCACGCAGGGAATACCTCTGGGCCTCGCGGCACCCTCGTCGCCCTCCCCTGCGGCGCCGTCCGCCTCACCATTCCCTCCCTCACCTCACACCGCTGGACCGCAGGCCAGCACTACTTCCTCAACTTTCTCTCCGCCCTCCCTCTCGAATCCCACCCCTACACCCAATTGTCCCTCCGCCGATTCAAAGGAACGGACAATGATCGTCCTGCTGCGCATCAATCCTGCAGAGGGATTAGGACCTCGCTTGCTCGGGCTTGCGGAGAGCGGAAAATTGACGGCGGTTCTTCTGGAAGGGCCATACGGAGGATTGGCGGGCGCGAGGATTGGGAGGCATGAGACGGTCCTACTTTTTGCGGGAGGAGCGGGAGCGAGCTTTGTTACGGCGCTTTTGGAGGAGGTGTGCGAGGGAATTGGGAGGGGGGATGAGGGAGTGAGGACGAGGAGGGTTGAGGTGGTTTGGGTCGTGCGAGAGGAGGGTGCGTCTTTTCTTGGCTCGTTGCGAAGATGGCGCTGATGGGGTTTTCTCGCTGGTAGAGGCGAGGAGCTGGTTCAAGGAACAGATTGCGTCTAGCTCATCGCTCGTTCCTGCAGGCACCATCAGCGTGCACCTCTTCGTCACAGGTGCAGACAAGAAAGTGCGGCTGAGCGAAGAGTCCTGTGAGATTGAGCCGCTGCTGAGATCTTCCCGACCACTGTTCGATCCGAACGTTGACCTCTCAGCTCTCCATCTCCCGCTGACTATTCTTATCAGCACCAGTCCCTGGAACGTAACGTACGGCCGGCCCAACCTCGCCAGCCTCATCACCTCGTCACTCTCCAGCGTCCAGCGAGGATCATCAGTCGGAATCGGAAGCTGCGGAGGACCGAGCCTTACGATGGACGTTCGGAACGCGGTTGCTGAGCGGCAGAAGCTCATCATGCTTGGGAGGACTGGGGGAGTGGGTGCGGAGGAGGTCGAGCTGTTTACGGATGACTTTGACTGGTGAGAATCTGGAGAGGGGCGAGGATAGACACGCATTGCTGGTGGGAATACCATCGCCGGCAGCAGCAATCACCTGGCGAGATCTGCCAGTGCTCGCTCGCTCGCTTCGTACCTGGGGCTTTTCAGAGGCTTCCACTCGTCCTTTTTGTCGTTGGGCTTCAAAGAGCTATTTACATCTTTAAGTGCAGCACTGTACTTGACAAGAAGCGAGCAAGCGACCTTGAAAAGCTCACTCGGAAGCAAAGATATGTGAGGGTCTTGCGAGGGGGTATCGCCGGGTGAGGTCTGGTGGCGGGCGAGAAACTTGCAGTGGATGAGTTGTATGTGCGAAAAAGTCTCATCCACCACGGTTGCGAGGAACACAGGCGGAGACGAAGGGCAGCAGCGACTTCGTCGGAGTCCGGTAGCGGGAGGCGACAACCTCGACAACCGCTTTTGCTTTCCTCTTCTCAAATCACCAGAAATCACCAGATACTTCAGGCCAGTTTCAGGCCTTCACTAATTGTTGCTTCTCTTAGTGTGACGATCAGCACGCTTCCACCAAAGTTCAATTTCTCCGTAGCGAGAGGCTTCGCAGCCAGGTCCCCCAACCCCCCACACAGTCCCTCGTCTCTCCTTGTCTCTACCGCTCAAGTTCCACCACCCAACGAACAGCTCACCACGTACGTGCAGAACCCCTCGCGCTCTCAGGTCACTGATCCCGCACGCTTCACCTTCACTGCAGGTGTTCCCGCGCCGGCGCCTCCCAGTTCGGATTCACTAGCCGGTCTACCTCTCCGAGGCACGGAAGCTCTGCTGACAGACTTCAAGAGCAGTCTCCGTTTTCCGGGGCAACAATTCAGGCGAAAACTAAAGGAACTCGCTTCCCGACGGTCTTGGGTGCCGAGGACGCTCGCTCCAGTTGTGCTTCGCTCGTACGGCGTGCCAGATTTGCCCTGCCTACTGCGTTCCTCGGTCTACATTAACAAGGACCGACGACTCGCACTCAGCCCCACCTCTCCACCCCCTCCCGAGTGCCCCACCATCGGCCGTTTTTTGACCGCCATTTCTTCCGAGAGAAGGCCAGGCCAGACTCTGAATTTCTTTTCGTGGAAGGGGAACGCGGATTTCCTTCTTCCGGCGCCCAGGGCAGTCAGAAGGGCGCGCGCGACCGGAGAACGTGAGAGTGGATCACGGCCCTCCCCCCACATTCGCGGAGCCCCTCCTTCCGCTTCCCTCTTGGACTCGCTGGCTTCCACTCCTTCGCTCTCTCCTTTCTACCACTCTATCGCAGCTCCTTTGGGCGCTCTATCGTCTTCCTCGTTCGCCAGCCGCCAGCCACTTCGACCTTCGGCAACTCGAGCCCCACCAGCCACCCCACTCAGCAGCAACCATGTCTGACATGCACACCGACATTCGTCGGCTCGAAGCAGAGCTCGGCATTGACATCTACCCAGGAACTGAGGTCATGTACGTCTCCTCTTCATCACCTCCCCCCACATAGCGGAAACAGCGAACGATTCGCCTTTCTCTCAGGCTTGCTCAGGCGGTGGCCGACGTGTTGGGGCGCAAGTAGCTTACGACTTCTTTAACTCGCAGGACCGATGTTGCAGGAGTCGAATTTGTCAAGGGATCTCAAGGAGTTCTCGTGCCTCAGCCCTCGAACGACCCCGCCGACCCACTCAACTGGACTCCCCTCTGGAAGACGGGAGCGCTCACTTGCGCCGTTCTTCTCGGATTTATCCAGGGTGTGTTCGTGTCGTCGTCGTTGTTTTGAGGAGGAGAGGGTGGGAGCTGACAGGTCGTCTTCTGGCGCACGCAGGCTTCGGTCCTCTCTCGCTCTCCTCCCAGATCCCATACTACATCGGCGAGTTTGGAGACACCGTTGAGGAGGTTATCAACTATATCGGCGTCACGATTCTTGTGCTCGGCTTCTCCAACTTTGTGAGTGCATTGTCCCCATTTTCGCACCTCGAATCTCGCTGACTTCTCTTCGCACAGTTCTGGGTCCCTGTCGCAACGCAATTCGGAAGGCGTCCCTGTGCTATCATTTCCTGCGTCGTTTGCCTCGCGTCGATGATCTGGCGTGCCGTGGCCAAGGACTCTGCATCCTTCATGGGAGCATCAATCCTCAACGGTTTCGGAGCCGGACCAGCAGAGACGCTTCCTCCTATGATTATTGCCGACCGTGAGCGTTCTTCTTGAGCCAACGATCGCAGTCGCTAACGATTCCTGCGCGCAGTTGTCTTCATCGATCAGCGCGGCGCGTGGATGGGCTTGTACTGGTGGGCGTACTTCGGTTCCCTCATGGTCGGACCCGTCGTCGCTGGCGCTATCAGTGATGCTCACGGATGGCGTTCGTTCTGGTGCGTCCTCTTTCGCTTGTTCGATTTTCTGCACCGGCGCTAACTTCGCTCACCGAATCGCAGGTGGCTCAACGTCGCTCTCTTCGGAGCTCTCATCGTCGCCATGCTCGTCTTCCTCCCCGAGACCAAGGTGCGTCAACGCTGTCTCCCAGAGTGGAGCTGCTAGCTAACGAGACGTTTCAGTGGAACCGCGACGACGAGACCATCCCCGCCGGCCCCGCCGGAGTCGATGCCAGCCTCAAGGATTCCTCGGAGCAGGAGAAGTTCGAGGACGTGATCGTCGAGAAGCACGTCGACGACAACCTCGGCAAGGGACGCCCCAACAAGCACCAGATGAGCCCGATCCCTACGTTCACCGGATCCAAGAAGTCGTTCCTTCGCGACATCGTCACCCCCTGGACCCTCTTTATCTTCCCCATCGTTCACTTTGCGTCTTTCGTCACCTCGTGGAGTTCGAGTTGCTTCCTCATCCTCAACCTCACCCAATCCTTCGTCTTCGCCGCACCCCCGTACAACTTCAGCGCCGCCTCGGTGGGATACACGAACCTGGCTGGTCAGTACCTCGCTCCTTGCTGCCCTCGCTCTCGCTGACATTTCGCTCCCTAAAGTCCTTGGAGGTGCTCTACTCGGACTCGTCACTGCTGGTCCCGCTGGCGACTTCCTCAGTCGCTTCTCGACCAAGCGGAACCGCATGATTCGCGAGCCCGAGATGCGTCTTCCGGCTCTATGGCCCTTCGTCGGGATACTTGCGCTTGGTAGCGCCATTGTCGCCGTCGTACGTCCGCCCTCTCTCTTCCCTCTGAATGCACCTAATTTATTCGCAGGGCTACGACAGGCTTTGGGACTGGAAGATCATCGTCATCCTCGGGTACGTCCTTGCGTTTCGTCTTCGTGCGTGAGGAGCAAAGCTGACGAGGTTCTTCGCAGGTACGGAGCTATTGGATGGCAGGTCGCTGCGCTTCCTCCTATTTCGATCGCGTACGCTATCGACTGCTACAAGCCCGTCTCAGGAGAGTTTCTCGTTACCATGACCGTCAACAAAAACCTGTGGGGATACGGCGAGTCCTCCTCTAGCTCCTCTCGCTCGTCTTCGCAAGTCTGACGGATTTCGAGCAGGCGTCTCCCAGTTCCTCATCCCGTGGATCCTCAAGAGCGGCTTCATCGCTCCTATTATGGTCAACACGGGCATGACGATCATCTTCACGCTCGGAGGATCCATCCTGCTGTGGCTCTACGGCAAGAAGGTCCGAGGATGGAGCAAGGACTCGTACGTCCACTCCATGTAGGGACCTCTCTCTCGAGGGAGTTGTACTCTGTGTATACCTTGGGACAAGGAAAGGGAATTATTGGGCAAGGAAGGACGGGACGTAATTGTTGCAAGTCATCCACGATTCGATGTCGAACAGCTTCGGAGAGAGGTCTATCTCGCTCAGCGAAACGCTCGCATTTGTAGATTCGCAGAAAGAGTTATCTCCAGGAAGCTGCCCAGCAGTCTTCCAGTCTCCAGTGCTGCTGGAGAGTAGCTTGAGGAGTAAATTGGCTGCTGTAGATCGCAAATACGGCTTCAGTACCACCATACTCGACGTCAAGATGAGACGCTGCGAAAGCATCTTGTTCGCCACGCTGTGGGTGCTGCAGCGCATTCCAGCGGCTGCCTTGCAGGGGATCTTTACGATACACCTCATCCAGCCCATTTCCTGCTTTGGATTCGACTGGGAGACACTGAGGAAGGAGGTGGGAGGGGGAGCCGCTTCCGGGGCGAAGACGGCAGTCGAGCAGCGAGCTCGCCTTTGTTTCTTCCCGTCTTCTCTCATTCTCCCCGTCGCCTGCAAACTCACGCCTCAATGGAGACTCTGCACAGCTCCCCCGAGCAATCGCCTCGTACCAAGCAAGGGCGACCAGTAGAGGGAGAGAGAAGCATCTGGGGGAACGGTCACAACGGGTGTGAGCACCTCGTTCGCGGCAGCGGGAGGAGAGAGAGGGCCAGGAACGACAGCTAACTAGTTCTACTTCACAGGCAACTCCAATCTCAGCATGGCAGAACGCCGTGGCCTCGGTCAGCTCCCGTGCCCCACCCCCTCATCCTCCCTCACTGACCTCCCGCCCACGTAGTCCCCCTCCTCCTCCACCAAGCCCCGCATTCCAGGAGCGGGAGAGCACTTCCCCACTCAAGCCGCCTTCTTCCACGCCTGCGTCGCGGCCAACCGCGCAGCTCTAGGGATCAACATGGACGTGCTTTACTCTCGGGAGCAGGGAGGAGCGGCGCGGTGCAGTCGCGGCAACTCGTTCTGGCGAGGCAAGGCGGGAAGGAACTTGTGCGTTTGTGGTGAGCCTAGTGGGGGAGTTGCGGGGTGGGTCGTCGGCGACAAGGCGCGCGCTGAGCATACGCATGGTGCCGAGGCGGAGAGGCTTCAGGATCCTTCGTGGACTCCTCCTCCAAAGAGGTTCAGGACCGCCTTCTTTGAAAGAGCTCCGAGCCCTGTACGTACTTCTCTAGACCAGCCGTACGCAGCCTGACCCTCCCTTCTCGCAGACCTCCTCCACCCTCCTTGCCGTCGGCACCATCTTCCCCACTCGCCACGCTCTCTACTCAGCCTTCTCCCTCGCCCTTCATTCTCAAGGCTACAACTGCACCGTCTACACCTCTCCAACCCTCGCCCCCTCGCTCCTTCCTCTCATCCTGCGCTGTCCTCGACCTGCGTACCCCCATTGCACGGCGTCGGTGTACGCGAGACCGGTCGATGTGAACAAGGATGGACTCGAGGAAGATTGGTAGGTGCTCAAGGTCGTCATGATCATGATCATGAGCCCAAAGTGCTCAAGCCGTGGCGGCCGAACAAGGAACATGCAGAAACGCGGCACACGGAAGAGCGGGGGTCAAGCGCAATCCGACGAGGAGGAGGAGGAGGAGGCGAGTGATTTCGACGAGGAGGAGCAGGTCTCCCCGCCCAGCAAGCGTCAGGGAAGGTCCCCCTCTCCTCAACGACCCATCGCTTCGACCTCTCAACTCCGCGCCCCCTCCCCCGCCTTCCACGACCACCCATTCCTGCCGCTTCTCACCTCTCTCCTACATCAAATCTCCCCCTCTCTCGCACCCCACGCCTCCCGCTTCCTCAACGCCGGCATACGCTCTCACAACTACAACTCTCTCGTCGCGCTCCTCGCTTTTGACGACGCGCAGCTGGCGACGTTCTAGCGCGATGAAGAGGTGGGGTTACCGAGGGTGTTTCAGGTGATTATGGAGAGGAACGTTCGGAGTGCGAGGGAGGAGGCACTGGGGAGGCAAGCCGAGCGCGGCGAAGTGTATTGCGTCGCTTGCTGTTCATTCATCTTTTCTATGCACCACCAGTCGTCTCGTATCTCGCTTCTCCTCATTCTCGTACGAATTACTGAAAAGCACTCCTACCCACCACCAACTCCTTCGCAAGCAGTCCTACCCTCGCTCCTCACCGACCTCACTCAACCCCAACCTCCCTCCTCACCCTCTCCAACCCCCTCATCACCAGCCTTTTCTGCAACCTTTCCATCCCACCAACCTCCCCAATCCCACCACCGATCTCCTCGACATACCGCTCCACCTCCTCCGCCGACATCGCGACGAGGTTGAGCAGGCTGCTGCGCGCCGTAAGGCCGGAGAGGAGGAGGAGCGGCGCGTGGGGGACTAAGGAGGGCGAGAGGGTGTGGAGGAATGATTGGAGGGAGGGGAGGAAGGGGTGGGAGAAGGGGTTAGGAGCGGTGGAGGGTTGGTGCGGAAGCTGCGGAGGCGAGGATTGCGAGGGCGAGATTGTGGAGGTCGAGGGAGTCGTGCGCTGGGGAGTTGGAAGAGGTTTGGACCTGGGCGGATTGGGAGCGGAGGAGAGGTTGGCGCGAGCGAGCTTTGAGGGGCGTCCTTCGGTCGCTGGCTGGTCCTCCCTCGCACGCCGCTTGCTCCCGAACCGATCCGAAGTCCACCGCAGGACCGTCCCGCCGTTCTCGTCCTTGACTCGCTCAAAGTGTCCCTCGCCATCGCTGTCCTCCGACATGCATCCCCCCTCTTCGTACTCCTCCGCCTTCGACGCTGGAAGCTGCTCGTCGTCGATTCTCGCCTTCATTCCACTCTCGCGCTCCTCCTGTTTGGACGCCCCAGCTTCGAGGTGCAAGTCGACGGAGGACTGGTTTGAATCTGCTCGAGAGGGTCGGTCGGCAGGAGGGGAGCGAGACGTCCTATCGTCGCTGTGATCGAGCGTCCTTGCTGCTCCTTCGTTGACCGACCTCGACTCGTCCTCGTCCAGACGCATCGTTGTCGTCTGCTCGACCTTGATCCGCTCGTCGCAACTCATCTCGCGCAGCCCGTCCACATCTCCCCTCTCCTCTTCCTCAGTCTCCTCCACCACACTCTCCGCACCTTTAGCAACGCTCCCACATTCTTCATCGACCCCAACCTCTCCAACTCCATCTTGATCCCCTTCCACATCGTGCGAATGCCGGTACTGCGCCTCCGTGACCCCTCAGCCCTCGTCCTCCTTTTCGACGCGAGCGAAAAAATGGCAGGCTTCGCTCCCCTTGATCGCGTTGCAGATGCGTGGACCGAGGTAGGAGTGGAAGTGGGGCGGGAGACGATGAGGGGGAATTCGTGGAATTTGGCGGCGGCTTGGAGGTGGATGGAGATGGCGCGGTAGGAGGGGAAGGAGGTGCTCGAGGAGGGATCTGGGAAGGAGATGGGACCGGTCTGTGAGAGTAATGGAGTCAGTGAGTCGGCTCGCACGAAGGCGAGGTCCTGGCGCGCCGAAGCGAGCTGTTCGACCTGCTGCTCAAAGGCGCTGTCCGTCAAAGGATCGAGCAATGCAAAAGTATCCTGCGTCGCCCTTCTCGTCGAGTACTTCCTCCTCTCCTCCATCCCATTCCTCTCAATCTCCTGCTCAAAGCTCTCCGCATCCCCAACCGACTCGTCCTCAGCACGCTCCTCCGCCCGCTTCGCATCCCCCTCCCCCCTGCTCTTGCGACGTCCAATCTCCGCTCTCAGGTCCTTGACCTTCTGGCCCATAATTCTTCGTGCCTTCTTCTTCTCGGCCTTGGAGATACGGTGCGAGTGAATCAACGCACGCTTGACGACCCGGAACCCCGCTCCTGGTCCATCGCGGTTAAAGGTAACGCGAGCGGAGCATCGGCCAGCGAGCGCAGAGCAGCCAACGACGAGGATGGCGCTACCGTTCTTCGCGTTCGAGGTTTGGATGCGGAAAATCAACTGGTGATGGACTGAGAGAGGTCAGCGAGAGGCGAGCGAGAGTTGACGTCGGCGTACGGGCGGCTTCGAAGACGGCCAACTTGCAGTGAGGGAGGTGGGCCAGTCGCTTCCAAGCGCTGGGTATTGAGAAGGCTCTATCTTGCGCAGAGAGGGCGTGGTGGGAGGAGCCAGGAGTTGGGGGGCGCGGAATTTGAGCTGGCAGTCACTCGTCTCCGCGGCGCTCGACTCTCTCCCTTCCGCTTTCGAGATTTTGAGCCATTGGTATCACACAAGCCGCTACGAATCGATTCTGACTATATAACTCCCATCTCATTCAACCTAAAGCGACCCCTCCCCTCCCCTCCTCCCCTCCGAGCTCGAGCTCCTCCCTCGCCAGCCTCAGCTTCCTCAACAACATGACCTGCGCAAGCTTCGGCAGTCCTATCTCTGCACTCCTAACGAATCCACCGAGCAGCCTTCTTTGTCAAGGTAGATAAGGTGGAGCAAAGTTCGCTGGGACGAGATTCCAGCGTTGACGAGAGTGGTGGCGCGCGAAGCGAGGGATGGGGAGAGGTGATGGAGAAATTGGGTGAGAGGAGCAACTTGAACTCTTCGATGCTGGACCAGGTCTGCCGCGCTCCGGGAGAAGGTTTGAGCCATGGTGAGGAATGGGGAGCGAAGACGAGAAGCAAGGGCGAAGTTCAAACTTCGCTTCCTCCTGCGAGAGTTCCTCTCCGGACTGTCCGCTGCACTCGAACGAGAAAGCACAGCTACAGGATTACAGCAAACACACAACACAGCAAGTAAACGCGCCATCAGCTCGCCTTCCCCAATACGTCCACTCGCAGCTCCCGCAGCTGCTTCTCCAGAATCACTTGCAAGATCCTCGGTAACCCCATCTTCCGTACAGTACAAACGCCACCAACAGCGCGTCGTCGAGCGCGAGAAGCGCGAGGATAGAGTTGCGCGATCGTATGCCGGCTGCGAAGAGACGAGGGGCGTGGGGGGCGAGGGAGGGAGAGAGGTGGTGCAGGAGTTTGGTGAGGGAGGCGAGGAAGGGGTCGGTTGCGCTGGAGTGAGAGGCGGGGAGGTTTGAAGTGGAAGGAGTGGGAGGAGCAAGGCGAGGGATGGCGTGGGAGGAATAAGTGGTCGAGGTGCGATGGGAGGAGGGAAGGCTGGGGTCGGATCGTGCGGACGTGGTTCGCGAGGCCGGGGGCTTGATTGAAGGAGGAGGGCGGAATCTCGAGGCGAGTGATGAAGCGGTCGACGATGAAGGGGAGGGCGGAGGTCGCAAGGCCTTTGCGAGCGGTCGAGCGGGCTCCTCCTCATCGCTCTCCTCCACCCTCCTCCTCTTTCCGCCAGCTCGCGAAATCTCCGCCTCGAATCCACCAGACTTTCTCTCCTCAAGAGAATGCCTATGCCCCTCCACCAAGCTCACCGCCTTCCACCGCTCCTCCCCCTCAACTTCGTCCATCTCGACCCTCATCCTCCACGGGCAGCTGTAGGCCTGTTGCAACTTGCAGCACATATCAAACTGGTCCTCCGCCATCGTTTCCGTGTGCGTCGTGTTCCAAACCCGGATCCCGAAGCCCCGCTGAAGAGCTGCGGCGCTCGCGTGGATACGAAAGGCTTCGGGCGTTAGGGCGGAGAAGTCGTTCGAGGGGAATGGGAAGAGTAGAGGTCCGGACTGTAGACTGGAGAAGTTTAGCAGTGAATGAGGGAGGAGAAGGGTGCGACGCACGTTTCGGAGAGCTTCGATCTGCGGTTGAAGGACGAGAGTGTTCTGGTGGCGGAGCTTCGTAGGCGCGTTCTCCTCTGCATCACTCGCCTCGTCGTCCGAATCGGAATCGCCGACGTTGTCGTCGAGCGGGTGCGAATGCTCCGACGAACTTTGCGCGACGCTCCATCGTTCGCCGTCCGTGTGAATGCGGAGGGAGAAGGGACAGTCGCGGGCGGCGCTGGTGCACGAGAGTCGAGCTGAGGTCCTGCTCAAGTGGGTACCGGAATGTGAAGGCGGGAATGATATTGCTGAGCGGCGGCGTAGATGTGAACGAGAGGCTCGCGAGAGGTCGAGAAGGAGGGGATGCGTGAGAGGTCCAGGATACGGCCGGTCTGCGAGTCCGTCAGTTTAAACTCAAGCAGGAGAACTCAAGAAAGTATGCACACCTTGATAAGCTCGTTTACCTCCCCCTTGACCTCCCTCGCCGAGGGGAACTGCTCATCCATCTCGCTCGCGAACCCCGACTTGCGCGCCGCCCTCCTCGTAGGTCGTATGACCTCCTCCTCTTCTGATCCCAAGTCTTGCTCCTCCTCTGAATCACTCTCCACAGCTACCTCCCCCTTGAGCATCCTCCGAACCCGCTCCTCCTCCCGTCGCTCCCTCCTCTCCTCCTTCCGTCGCACCTACCTCACGCTCCCTCTCCACAATCTCCCCTCGCAGCTTCCGCAGCTTCTGCTGCATATTATCCACAGCCGCCTGCCGGTCTCCCTCCGTGAACGAGTGCGAGTGCTTCAAGCACCTGGTCCGCACGAACGGAGGCGCCTCACGGTGGCATCCCCACCACTTGCCGTCTCAAGCTCGCGGGACCTGGGGCAGCGTACCTCGAGGGATCACTAGGACGGACTGGAATATGAAGCAGCGCAGTTCCAAAGATAGGGAAGCGGCGGACCCCCCCCGATCCTCGCGACGTCGCGTCTCACACTCGACGCCTCTCCCCTCCAAGTCCTCGTCGCTATCGCGAACGCCCCCCGATCCGCACCATCTGCGCCTCTTCCCCGAAACAAGCGGAACAGCTCTACGACCCACAAGGTGCTTGGGCATGGAAGGGAATGGGATTGAGGACGTAATTCCTGGGGAAGCCAGCAGGGACTTGGGCAAGCGGCGAGGAGGGGAGCTGCTGGAACGACGTCGGAGAGCTGGATAGGCACGCGTGGAGGGTTCTTGCAACGATGCACGGTCAGCGTTTCGTGAGGAACGGAACTTGGAGAGGAGCGGCCACCACGGCACTTGACGGCACGACCTTCTGAGAGCGAAGAGAACCACCCCACCGAGCTAGCGAACCCGCTTCGCAGGCGAGTAGCGCCCGCACTGGATCGTTCGAATGCTGCTGAGCTCCGACATACATTGCATACGCCTTTCCCATCTCTAGTGCTGCCCAAATGTGTTGAGTTTCTGCGTCCACATAATTAGCTCGCCTCCTTCGCTCCTTCGCCAGGAAATACCCACCTTCCACTTCGGCGAGCACGAGTACCCGTGATCCTCGAAAGAGTCGTTCCTATTCCTCTTCGCTTCAGCATCCGCGCGCACGAAGGAGCGAGAGAAAATACTCACGGGTCGCAAGCGCAGACGTCGGCTTTGTTCTTCGGGCAGTGCTGGAACGGCTCGTGTCGATCTGCGTAACTATCGTCAGCTTCCGAGGCGGAAGACGATGGAAAGGAGCGTACAGCCGATATCCTGGAAGAAGTGGATCTCCTCGGGTTTGAGGAAGAGTCCGGCGGCGATCGAGTGTACGGGGGCGTCGCCTGCGATGTGGCGTTAGTGAGAGCATCGCGAAGGAATGGAGCGAGTTGTACGAACCCCACCGCTCGTAGAAGAAGCCGCCGGCGCGGTCAAGATGGTCGAAATAGGCGCGATACGCATCTCCACGCCAGAAATCGAGGCTCGCGATCTGTTGTCGACCGTCAGCGACGTCCCAACAGTCTATAGAACGATACACACCTCTATGTTGCTCCAGTAGTGGCACAAATTACTGCGCAAACAAACGCGTTAGCACATCGAACGGAGGAGGAGGAAGAGCGAAGGACGCACTACGTGTCGCCGCCGTCATCTGAGAGCCACGACATGCTGTTCGGTTTCGAGAGGTACTGAGGATTGGCGGAAATGAACTCTGCGAAGCACAGGTAAGTTGGTTGCCTGCGTTGGGACGGCGAGGACGCGAGCGAGGGTGGCCGAGCGCAAAGAAACGAACGCACTCTTCGTCTCGTCCCACAGAGTCATGATCGTCTCGCGGTACTCGTAGATCGTCACGACAAAGCCGTACACCTTCTTCTTGTCCTCCATGAACAAGAAGGGATCGTAATCAAGGTCGCAGACTGCGCGAGAGGTCAGTGGCGTCCTCGCTAGAACGGCGCTCAAACTCACAGTACTTGACGTTCGGCCTGCGCGATTCCAAGGTTAGCGCGTACGGCTACTCAGCCACAGCGGACGGACTCACTCAACGCGCCAGTAGTACTTGTACTTGTTGAGAAGCGGATGCCGCCAGAAGAAGCCGCTCTGGTACCGACCTGCACACTCGATTTTAGCTTCCTCTTACCATCATCAAGTACGAGCACGACTCACACATCTTCCTGTACGGGATAGAGAAGCCGTACGGGATCGGCAACTTGCTCATCTCTGCGATCCCGTCGTTCATCTTGTCCTTGTCGATCCACGACGGGATCTCGTCCCATTCGTTTCGCGGAATAATGCCGTACGTGCAGGGCCCCGAAGCGAGCGCAGAGGTGTGCAGCTTGAACTGCTCGGTGAACGGCTCGTCGTTGAGGAAGACCCAAGGGTAGTTGTACTTGGAGTTGAAGCGATCTGCGTGCGTGAGGCCGGGTTAGCTCCCCTCTCAAACTCTTCCTCTTTCGCTCCAGTACTGCGAGGACGAACGCACCTTCCATCCCCCGAATACTCCCCAGCAGCTCCCACAAGTCCGAGTTCCTCGCGAGGACAACAAACGCCGCATTCGCCCTCCTCCCCGTCGTCCCGTTCCCCTTTCCTCCATTCTCCTCCACACCCTCCCAATCGCCTTGCTGCGTATGCTCCCACCCCGCCGGCTTCGCCTCGCCCCTGTGCCAGGTCGTCGGAAGCCCAGACGAGTCGGCGCCGAGGTGAGAGGTGAGAGACCTGAGCGAGGCCGGGGCGTGAGAGGCGAGGAGGAGGAGGGTAACAAAGGTTGCTAGGCCGCCGAGGACGAGGTATCGCGTGGGTGGAAGGCGGAGAGAGGTGGCCATGGTCGACGAGGGGCTGGGGGGCTCGGGCCGACTAGCACGCCGTGGTGGGTGAACGAGGTGGGCTGCACGGAGCAAGCTGATTAAGTCCTTCAAGGGGAGTGCGAAGGCGTGGCTGCAGGACGTGGGGGAGGTGAACAGGGAGCGTCTCCGCCAGCGGAGATTCCTTTTGTCCCTCGACACTCGCGCTGAACCTGGACGAACTCGTACGCTGGAGCTCGCCGTGCTGAGGACCTAGCTCTACAGTGAGTACACTCGACTGGAGAGTTTGTGCAGAGCTGACCGCCCCGTTGCTCCCCAGCTGCTCCCAATCCCCCTCGACGTCGACGCCGCCGACTCGAACCTCTTCGCCCTCCTTGCTCTCCTCCAGCGCTGGAACTATCGCAGAGCTAGTGAGCCACCGCAGAATTTAATTCGGTGAGTGAACGACTTGCCGTGCGGAAGTGAGGGATCGTGAGGGCGACACGCACCTCCTGCATGAGGGAGGCAGGGCTGGGACAGAGTCCTTGTCCGCTGGGCTGAAGCTGACTCTCTGCGCCCAGAGCTTAACCACGATGGAAACCTTCGACGCTCTCCCTGCCGAAATCTTCCACGACATCATCGAGCTCGCCTGCGAAGGGGAACGCCACGCATGGGTTTCGAGCCTGGCCCTCGTCGCGAAGAGCTGGCAGTGGGAGGCGCAGAATGTGCTCTGGCGAGATCTCGTCCTTACGGACCAAGGGAGCTGCGCAGAGCGCTTCTGCGCGAGTCCCGCGCAGAGGAGGCACCCGACACGCCGTCTCCTTCTCGCCGGTGTCGGTCGCGACGTCCTGGAGAGCTGCGTAGGTCTCCCCACCATCTACAACGCCATCCGAGCCTTACTTCCAACCTTCCCTCATCTCACTCGGATCTTCGTCGGGCTTCTAAGCGGCCAAGAATACGATGAGGTCGAGGTATTGGTATTGCCTGCTGGAACCTGTCTCGCTCAGACGAGCCTCGAGGAGGACTGCTTGACAAGGAGCATCGCGTGCTCGTCTGTTCTCAGTCACCATTGTAGCGGCCACTTTTACTGACACGTCTTACTGCAGCCTCGTGTGAATGCCTCTCGTCTCCCTCGGACAACTTCTTCGCCACCTCCTCCTCTACCAACTTCCACCTTTGACGCTCGACTCTTTCCCTTCTTGCTATCCTCTCGCCCTCCCTGTACAACCTCTTCCCAGCCTCTCCGGCCACCTTCGGCCTCTCCGACCCCCTTCGACCCCACTCCCTCGTCTCGCTCCCTCTTCCGACCTTCACCTTCGCAACAGCCACCCGCTTCAATTCTCCCTCCTTCCTCCTTTGACTCTCCATGCACCGACACGATCATGTCGACCCCTCCAACCCTCCCTCGATTTACTCCCATCATTCCTCCCCCAACCACTCACCAATTGCCTCCTCGGGATATCTCCTTCCTTCCTTCCCTACTTTGCCTTCATCCCATTCGACGTCGACCGCTTTCTCAGCGGTGGGCTCCGACCTCGTAGCGAGATTGCGAAGGGAGCGGGCTAGCGAGGTGGTGCTGGGTTGGGGGCGGGAGGGGAGCTTGCGGCGGCGGTGGCGGTAGTCTGTCGCTTTAAAGGACTCAATACGAATAGCTTTGAACGTTTGAGCGTCCGGAAACGAGAGGATCGGGATTTGTCGAACGCGCGCTCGCCTGCGCTCGCCGACGCGACCTTGGACTTGGTGCTGTATCACTTCTCTCCCTCCTACACCCTCGCCACCTCTTCTTTCCGCCCATTCGAGTCGCAGAAGCGTGCTCAACAAGCTCAAGCCTTCACCCACCTTCGCTCAAGGCTCCCTGCCTCACAAGTAGCCGCGAACAGGGACGCTCCTCCCTCGTCGCCACGGCCTCTCCAGTGCGCGTTTCGCTCGTCAGCGCGATTGATACTCGACGTCTGAGCTAACCACGGGAGCAGTGTCGACCCTCCTTCCCTCCAAGATCAGCGCGGCGGCGCGCAGGAAGCCCTCCTCGACGTCTCTCCGCTCTCCTCCCGCCAGCTCCTCCGCCTTTGCTGGCACCTCGACCGCAGCTGCAGTCGCCAACGCCACTGCGGCAGCAGCAGTCTTTCGAAGCCTCGTCTTTGATGGGAGCATTAGCGTGTGCGTGACGCTGGCGGCGGACGAGCTCCCGCCAAACGCGGACAGGAGCGTCGAGAGCTTCTACGTGGGTCGCTTGGGCCAGGCTGGGGGGACTAGCTGAATCGTGTGCACCAACAGATTCAAGCTCCTCGGATCAGCTACTTTCCCCTCCTCCTGCCTCAAGTCCGCAAGTACCTCCTCGACTTGGTGCTGGACGAGAGCACCTCCGCTTCGATCTCTACGGACGACCTCTGGTTCTCCTGCGATGGTGCACCGCTACGCTGGTAGGCTCTTTCTCCCCTGGCTCTTCCTAGCTAACTCTGGCGCAGGCACTGGCCGCTCGGACTGCTCTACGACTATCACACCTCCCACACCTCCCTCCTCCCCTCCTCCGCACGCCCTCCGCCCTCTCTCGCCTCATACTTTTCCACCACCAACGGCGGAACTATTCGAGCGCGTACGAACTCGAACGGACCAGCAGAACCGGCGGGCCCGCTGCCGTTTCGGATCACGCTGCATCTCAAGGAGCCGCCGCAGGACAGCTTGTTACTCGGGCCGAGTCTGGAGAGCTGCAGGAGCTGCTTCATGAATATGGTCAAGGTGAGTAAGATTCGTGTGGGACTGGGGAGGAGTTGGGAGGGCGCGTTGTCGATCTCCTCTCGCGAGACGACCGCGCGTTTGTGTTTTGCGGCGTCCTCACTCCAGCTCTGACTTGCGCGCAACAGTGCTGACCTGTCTTACTCGCTACAGGAAGCAGACTACGTGCGGTGGGGAAGCGTCAAGCGCGTTACGAATCTTCGAAAGGAGCAGCAAGACAATCTTTGGGAGGGCGTGATTCAGAGTGCGTGCTCTCTTCGACCTTGCAGCTCTCCGTGCTAATGCTGCTCGCCAGACGACTTTGAGAAGTACTGGTCGGTCGCCTCAAAGCTCGTCCCTCTCCCCTCGGTCTCCTCGCCCGCCGCCACTCGCTCGGTCACGCCCTTATCCTCCAGCTCGGTCACTAGTACACCCTCGGACGGTCGCCTACCAGACGCCAATCTCGTGCGGAGCGTTCCGATGCGCGTTTATCTTCCCGAAGGCGCGCCAGTGATGCAAGACGTCGTTGTTCCTCTCCCTGACGGTTCGCTCTTCGCTCTTCGCTTTGAATCTCGCTAATGCGTCCGCAGGCCGACCAGCGACACTACGTTCACACCTCACTTCCATCCTCCCACTCTTCTTCCCGCTTCATCAATCCCCTCTCGCACATCCGCTCGTGCAAGGCGTCATGATGCCGCTGGAGACGGAGCTGAGCTGGCTCGGGGCGTGCTTGGCGGGAGCGGATGGGTGGGTAGCTGTCGTGCTTGTTTTGGAGGGTCGTTAATGCGTTCAGAGTTTTGAACGATAAGTCGTGTTGCGAATCTGCTCATCGTCAGTCGAGAGAGGAGAGAGAGGAGAGGAGCGAAACTCGAATGTCTGGTAGTCGCACTCTCGGCGCAGTGCTACACGTATCCACCTCGTCTCTCTCAAAAGTACAGGAAAGAAAGTCGCGGAGGGACTTATTCTGTCGCAATGTCAAAACGAGAGGAGAAGTCAAAGTCTTTCCGGGGCCTTTTTCGTCTGCTTCCTCCCCTCCCTCCTCACCGCGACACCTCACGCCTGCTCTTGCGAGAGCTCGATGGACAAGCGGACGCTATCAGGTACGAGCCGGCGGCGGACCGACCGACCGACGAGGAGGAGCAGGACGAGCAGGGTGTGGAGGATTCGGGGGAGGAGGAGGAGGGTGAGGAGGAGACGCCTGTCGCGAGCGGGAGCGGGGTCGTTTGGGCGTAGTTTATGCATGCGTGGGGACGTTAAGGATTTGCAGTGCAGGCTACTACTAAGCGAGGGAGGCGCGTTCCCATGAGAGCAGTTCTTTTGAGAGGTCTCGACTGCAACTGCCACAAGGTTTGACAGGAGAAGAACTGAAGACGCTTTGCATGGGCGGTCTATGTGGCACTGGTACCAGGTCAAAAAACAAGGGAGAAGTGTCGCTGGCAGAAAAGGCAAAAGAAGGTGGAGTTAAAAAAACATGCACGTTGAACAGAGTGGGATTCGAACCCACGCCTAATTAAAGACCAGCAGGCAATCACCTGAAGCTGGCGCCTTAAACCGCTTGGCTATCTGTCCGTGGTTGTCTGTAAACACGCTCAATGCACATTATGTCCTTGTGTTATTGTATGGCTCCCGTCACTTTCACGCACTTTTCCATCCCCCGTCGATAACACCTTCCGAGTCGAGGTTTCTGGAGCATCAATGATTCATCACTGGCGAGCAGGTCGAAGCGAGATGAAGTGGCTACGCTTGTCCAGCTCCCAGCTCTTCTTCCTGCCCTCTCTCTCCCAGTCCGCCGCCTGGTCACCAAACTACCGCGAGCTCTTTGGGTCTTGCAACGCTCGGCCTTCTCGTACGCAGCGGCTCTCTCAACTTCCCCGGCAAGAGCTGACTTGTTTCGACTGCCCCTCCCGCCCACCTTAAGCTCAACAATGCCCCCCTCCTAGCCTCCTCGTCGCTCAGGCGCCGCTCACAGGAGATGAGGCTGGATACAAGCGTATGGAACTCTGCTCGATCGCGTCGCGCGTCAACGCACCGACCGCTCCTCCCTTTTCGTCCTCAGTCAACAAGCTGCTCGGCTTCTCCTCTTCCTCTCTCCTCAACCTTTGCCCTTCCAAACACTCACACAGCCCTGACTGCCACCACCTCCAGTCTCGTAGCTGTCGCTTGCTGAACTCCCCCTCCTCTCGCCTCTCTCGACGAGCTTGACCAGCACCATCACCAACTCCTCCCGCTCTCCCGCCCTCCCGCCCTCCTCCCCCCTCCCCCCTCCCTCCTCATCTACCCGTTCGCACTCACTCTCATGGCGAAGCAGAGCGTCGCCGACATCTATCACGACCTGGGCCCAGCCGAGTCGCACCTCTCCACCGCGCCTGCTCTCGATCCCTCCTTCCATCTCGCCTTCCCCATCGGACAGGGAGGAAGGTTTATCTTTTACAACCTGGCAGGAACTATCGAGGAGAACATCGACCTCTACTATCGCTTCACTCCCGACAAGGTTGCGACTACCAGTCGCGCCAGCGTCCGCGCCGTTCTCGACGAAATCGTCCTACCCCACATTGCCGAGCTTACGGAACGGGATGCGCTGAGACGAGCCAAGGAGGAAGCGCTTGATGGGAGGGCAGCCAGTGAGTTTGGAAACGCGCGAAGGAGTTTGGAGGAAGCTGACGGTGACGAAAGTGCAGAGCGGATGAAGGCCATCTTCGCAAGCGCAACCGGCGTCGCTCAGAACAAACGCCAACCTAGCTCCACTTCCACCTCCCGCCGCCCCTTCGCTACCTCCCACCTCTCTTCACCTGGCGTTCCGAAGCGCGTCGTTCCAGGCGAGGAACGCGACGAGAACATCATGGTGTGCGGAGACGACGATGTGCTGGCGCAGGAGGAGGATGACTGCATGTGGGACGGTCTATACGAGCTAGGAGTTGAGGAGGACGTCGTCATGGACGACGGGGAGCTTTAGCTGTCGAGCGGCGCCGAGGGTGGGGACGTATGCGAGAGCACACGAGCTGTACGACTGACCAAGCTATGTGCAGTACCGCAATTCTCGATCGAGTGCGTTCGAGGTCGTGTCGCGCTCCCGCGCCGAGCGACGCTTCCAGCACTCGCTATCCTGCGTGCTGCTCTCCCGCTCTCCCGCTCTTTCAGGATGACTTGATCTCTCCTTCACTGCTCAGTATGTACGTCCCATTTGCTTCGACGATAGTACCATACGCTCTCTCGACCTGCTGCTCTCCTTCTTCCGCACCCATCTTCTGCTTTTCTGCGCGAGAGCTCTTCTGAGCGGTGGCTACGGAACTCGGCTCTCTTCCTCATAATCCAAAGCTTGTTTTTACTACCTTCGATGCGCTCCAACTTGCGAGCTTCTTATCAAGGAGCCTCGCAAAATGTTGAGCCTCGCGTCTCGCTGCTCTCGGACTCCGCCTTGGTCCCTAGCCGTTCACAGCAGCCCCCGCGCTTCTGCTTTGTCTTTGTCGCTGCCAAACCGCTCCTTCTGTCATGCGCGACCGACCGCACCTCCGTTTCCGCCGTCGGCCTTCCACCATCCCCACCGCCGGTTACATCGCCGTGCGAAGCGAGTCTTCGACGCCCTCAACCTCTGCGTTCGCTCGATTCTCGACTCCCACGCAGGCGTTCTTTATCGAATCCTTGTTTTCGGTTGGAAAGGACCAATAAGCTACACAACGTGAGCGGAAATCGTCGGAACGACCCCACATCTAGATCGCTCGACCGAGGTGTGTGCACTCTACTCCTTTTGTTCGCTTGTTCTTGTACCCCAACCACTTCTCCCCAAACAAGGATTCCCTCCCTCGTCGTCCTCAGCAAGATCCACCAGCATGTCGTTGCCAATCCATCCCTGCTTCGCCAGTCCACTCCCCTCCTCTCAATCGCCCCCTTCCTCGCGCGCCACCGTGACCTTCGACAGCTCCGGCGACGTCCACCTCGACGCAATCCTCTTCGAAGACTACAACGGCGATGTTCGAGCGTGGAATGCGGCGCGGGAGGAGCAGCTTTCCGTCCTCTACAGCGTCGGCATGGAACCCTGGATCGACATGCAGATCGAGCTCCACGGCTCCGCGATGCTACTCAGTGAGGAGAACGTCTCCAGTCGGAAGCTTGGCGAGGATTCTGTTCTGAGCGGGGCGCGTGTGCTAGCTCGCACGGTGGGCATGGAGACGGGACGGAGGGCATTGGCGGCGTGGGCGGCGAAGACGGAGGGGGAGAGGGAGGAGATCGTTCTGGCCGTGCTCTCCCGGATGCACAGCTTTAACGATTAGAAGAACACTTGGGGAGGACCGCGGGCGACGGTGCCAGAGATCACGCTGAAGGCGATGGCGGGCGAGGGAGGGCAGGGCTTTGTCGACCTCGTCAGCGCGATCCTTCCCGCCGGCGAGCGTTTCTCGGTCGTTCAAAACACGGCTTTCGAGCGTGCGATGCGATTCCAGGTCGAGGAAGATAGCCCGGCAACGCTCCGAGACAGCAAGACCCTCCGGATCATGCAGCACGAGCTCCTCCTCATTCGCCACTCGTACTTGCTGGTCTTTGCTCGCCAAGTCCTCGACTACCTCGTACGTTCTTTCCGCCATCGCACGAGTATTTTTCTGAAGCTGTGAATATGCAGGGCGACTCGTCCGACGTGACTCTTCACTTCGCAGGGCTCCAGGATACCTGCACCAAGTGCCAGTGCCGTGGTGAGTCTCCCCTCGTCCAAATTCTCCTCCTTAGCTGACTCAATTAATTCGCAACGAGCGCAAAGGTCAAGCTTCAGTTCTGCAGCAAGTGTCGAGCAGTCGGTCACGACGTACCGTATTGCTCGAGGTCCGCCGACCCACTGCCTGCCTGCGGGCATCGCTGGCCCTGCCGCCCTTGCAGAACCTGCCAAGTCGACGATTTCCCGTCTCACAAGAAGTCCTGCGGCAAGCTCCTCAGCACCACCACCTCGACTCCCCTCTTCAACACTCCGGCAGCTCTCAATTGATTGTTCCTCAACCCTTACCGCGTTCGCCAGCGCCGCTTCCACAACGAGCAACATCGCCCCGAAACGATTATCTGGGGCATCTTCCTGACCGCGAGTGACTCGGACGACGTCGTCCTTAGCCGCGTCTTTGCGACGGACGCCGAGCGCGAGGACGTCTTCGCCCTTCGCAAGCTAGCGATCGAGACGAAGGAGGAGTATGCCGTTGGTTGCGTTGGCGTCGCAGTCTTTCTCCTGGCGAGCGAGTTTCGAGCAGATTACGAGAATCTTGACTGGAGGCTCGATGAGGGGAGGATTGGGAAGCAGCTCGCGAGTGAGTTTGAGCTCAGTGCGGAGAGCTCGACCAGGCGATGCAGCTGGCGGAGGAGAACTTGCCGTTGTGGCTGAAGAAGCTCAAGGCAGAGATCATCGGTTACCTGTGAGTGAAGTCGGTCGATGCGGTCTGGGAATTTCGCTGACGACTTTCGACCTTCGCAGGCAAGACCTCCAGCACCGCGAAGACCAGCTCGAGCAGAACCCCGCCGAAGCTCTTCAGCTTTTCGATACCGACGATATGCCCGATACGCTCAAGGAGATGGCGCATCTACTCGGCAACTTCATGCTCGGCGGTGGGATGAGGTACGTTCGACGCTCCCCCGGCTCGACGCGACCGAGCTGACGAGAGCCTCACGCAGGGACAACCTTAGCATAGACGAGATGGGAGATATCTACGAGAAGGCAGCGAAGGGGGCGAGGCTGTTGGGTGATGGACGAGTCGGGGGTGGAGGAGCAGGATTGAGGTACCTTGGCGTCGCAGCTCGGCAGCGAGGTCTTTGCTTTCAAACGCCTGTAACTTTGTCAGTTTATGTGCCTCTTGCGCGATACTCTTCCTCTCTTTCGAGTCCTGATCTCAGGTCAAAGAGCTGCGACGCTGCAAGCAAGGGCTCGCACTCGAATGGAGCTGAGGAACTGCTCCCTCGGTCCTCGCAGGCACCAGTCTCGGCAACTCTAAAGGCGCGCGCTCAAGCACAGATACACGTCGAATTTTGCAAAGAAAGCTTCTGCGCCACTCTCCGTACCCACCCCACTCCAACCCCAGCTCGTCCCACCCTCGCTCCACCATCTCCGCAAACTCCCTCCCGCTCCCTCCCGTCGCAGGAGCCACCAGCTCCCGCCACGCGCTCGCCAAGATCTCCCGCTCGAACGCTGTTCCAGGAATGCCGCGCGAGCTCCTCGCGGCGAAGCGAAGCGGGCGCGGGACGAAGATCATGGTCGATTGTCGCGGAGGAGGGAAGGTCGGAGGCGTGAATACGGCGGGGTCGGTGCGAAGAGAGGTGTGAGTTGAGTGAGGGCGGAGGGATTGGCGGAGGTAGCGGTTACTGCTGAGGTGAGGGTCGGAAGCGGGGAGCGAGACGAGGGGGTGAGGTTGAAAGAGGGAGCTGGGTCTGGGTAGAGAGGGTGGAGAGAGAGGGCGAAGGAATAAGAGGGAAAGCGTCGAAAGTCGAAGGTGGAAGGGATTCGGGATTCGGGAGGGCTAGCGAGGGAGTTGGCGGATGGGAGACGGCAGGACGACAAGTCGACGCTAGGGTCTCCATTAAACGAGCCTGCAGTAAGACGCGCATCAGCACCATTCAATCTGAGCAAGAGGACCGGAACGTACGAGCACTTGATGTTCCTCGTCATGCAGTCCTCCTCCAGCCGTGCGTGCGCGAGGCTTGTTCGAGCAAATACGACCTCAATACACTCCTCGTATTCAGGTTGGCCGGGTTTCAGCTGAATGAAGATCCAATTGAGATGAGGAAGGGATGGAATCGAGGCTTGAAGGGCGTTATAGAGAGAGGGGATGAAAGCCAACTCGTAGACGTTGATGTCAATGTCGAGGCTGCGAAGCGAGGAGGGAAGATTCTGGATGAGGGGAACGAAACTGCGGTCGAAGCTCTTCAGCTCCAGTTCGGTCAGGCTGGTTGCCGCTCGGAGGAAAGAATGTATCGCAGGGGTTGGGTTTTCGGGGACAAGATCCACGCTGAGGACTTGAAGCTGTCCCGCCACCGGCTCAAAGCGACGCAAGACGTTGGCTTGATCCTACTCCCGACTCCCGAGACCAATCCAAGTTCCTGAGGCGTAGGTGCGAGAGGCAATCCTGAGATGCGAGCGCAAAAAAACTCGACGAGTTCGGCAGGCAAGGGGCAGTCCAGCAACAGGTCGAGGTCGATAGATTTGAGATGAAAGAGTGGCGGCGTTGTGGGGACGGGGAGGGAGATGGCGCCGAGTTCTTGAGTCCAGATCGACAGCTCCGTGAGCTCTGCAGCCCCGATGTCAGCGAGCGCACGGAGAGGCTCTTGACTGGGTAGCTCACCTTCCAAAGCCGGGAGAGAAAGCGCTACTCCAGGAAGGTCTTCGCGCAGCTCCAAATGGAGTCGTCGCACTCCTACGCAGCTCTCCAGGACGTCGATTGGCCGCTCTCCGTAGAGGCACAGGCGGCGCGTGGCGTGCCTCCCGCGCGCGGGACTCGCGCAGAAGGAGTCTGCTTGCCAGTCTTCGCCCCACAGACTGATATCCTCCCACAACAGCCTCTGCGCCTGCCACTGCCAGGTCTTCGCGACGAGAGCCAGGCTCAACGACCTAACGTAGGCGAGCTCGATGATGTCGTGGAAGATTTCGGCAGGAAGGGAGTTGATGGTCGCCATCGCGGTAGAGCTGTGTACGCAGAGAGTCAGCTTCAGTCCCAGCCCAGCCTCCCTTACGCAGGAGGGTCGCCTCCCACTCCCCCGCTTCTCCCGACAAGTGATGCACTCACCAGAGTCACTTAGATTGTTCTGCGAGCACGCGCTGAAGGAGGGCAAAGAGGGAAGAGCGGTCGAGTTGGAGATGGGGACACTTCGAGTGGGGATCGGGAGGAGCTGGGGAGGAACAGGTCAGCTCTGCTCAACTCGCCAGCCGCTCGTACTCACTCTAGAGCTATACTGAAGCTCTGTAGCTTTACGCGCTGCGAGTCCTGTCGTTGAGCTGTCCAGTTCGTCGGAGTGGTCGAAGGGAGAGAAGCGACCTGAGTCCACCGACTTCCGCTCTCTTGACCTCACACCACACAGCACCACACCGCCTCCACCGCCCACCTCGACGATGGCAAAGAGCAAATCCTCGGCGTCGTCTGCGACCCGGAAGAAGCACGCCAAAAAGGCACTCACGGCCGAGGCAGACGACGGGGACGGAGCATCGACCTCGGCAGCTCCTCCCGCTCAACGAGGCCAGAAGAAGGTCAAAAAGTCGCGCTTCGAGCCCAAGATCAAGTCGTACATTCCACCTCCAGCAGCGCCCAAGGGAGCGCCCGATCCTGTCGACCTCTACTTGAACGGAGGAGCAGACGTCGATGCTGAGTTGGTGGTCATTTTGCGTCGTCTCGGCAAGAGGGACGAGGCGACTATCGCCAAAGGGGTGGAGGGGCTCGAGGCGTGGATCAGGGAGGTCATCAAGGAGGAGCAGAGTCCAGTGGAGGAGGGGGACGAGTGGAAGCTCGAGGGGAGGAGGGACGAGGTCGTCAACAGCATGGCCGTCTGGGTGAGTCTCCTCTGTCGTTTTCGAGCTACGAGAGGGGCCTCTGCTAACTCACGAGAGAACAGGCGCACCACTTCCCCCGACTCTCCTTGCACCCATCTCGCCGTCTCCGCCTTCAAACGCTCACTCTCCATACCCTTCTCACCTCCCCTCCTCACCGCCCATCGCCCCTCCTATCCCTCACCCGCGAAGCTATCCTCGCCGCGCTATGGCTAGACCAAACGCCTTACGTCGGAGCATGGTGCAGCAGCGCGTTCGATGGCGACCGGGCAGTGCGGAACGTAGCGCGGCGAGGGTGGGAGAGTGTGGTCGTTCTTCCAGGTGCAGCGGAGGGAACAGAGGGCGTAGGACTCGTCGAGCACGCTGGGCAGATTGTCGAGTTTGCAGCGGCGTTGGTACTCACGTTCGAGGACTCGTTCGACCGACTCGGACGACCCAACTCTCCTCAAGACACAAGCTCTCCTCACCCTATCCTACCTTCTCTCCACTCTCCCTACCCCTCTCCCTCTCCTCGAAGACGCCCTTTCTTTCCTCGCTACTTCCGAGCTCTGGTGTCTTGTACGCCCCGAGGAACCGGCCAGCTTGCGGCGAGCGATGTACGAGCTGCTTGGGGCCGTGGTGGAGAGGAGTGAGGAGCTGCTGGACGAGGAAGGAGTCAAGATTGTTGCTGGCTGGGTTATGAGGAGCTGTTGGGGCGAGGACGAGGGATGGGCTGGCGTGATTGCTTTCCTGAGGCGTGAGTTCGTCTGGCTAACGAGAAGTGACGGAAGCTGACCCCTTTGCGCGCAGGCTACCCCGAAGCATGGATCCTCGCCGACGAACCTCTCCCGGCCATGACGCAGGACGACTCGTCCTCCGAAAGCGATTCGGAATCGGCCCCCGCCCCCCTCCCCACTTCCACCTCGTGCGCTTTCGCCCCCTCGCCAACGCTATCTCTTCTCCTCACCCATCTAACCCTCTCCTGCACCTCCCACCCGACCTCCTACCCGACCATTCTTCTCCTCCTCTCGACCCTCCCCTCCTCGGTCCTCCCTTCGACCCCCGAATCCCTCTCCCTCCTCTTTGAATCCTTTTGGGCCGCTTGGGGCGGTCGAGCTCTCGCCGTTGGTGTGGGAGCGGGAGTGACGGCGACGGAGGAATGGGCAAAGGCGCTGTTGGAGTGCGTGGTCTTTGAGGCGGTGCGAGCGGAGGATGGTGCGGGACTGGTGAGGGAGTGGGTCGGGAGGATGTGGAGGACGTACCTCGGGGAAGAGGGTGATGGAGCAAAGGTTCTCAAGGCGCTAAGAACGGAGAGGGTGGCAGAACAGCTGGCCAATACGTTCGCGAAGCTTGCAAGCCGGGACGAAGGTGAGTCGCTCTTGCTGTTGCGCGGCGAGGAGAGCTAACGATTTACTGGCACAGCTCTCTTCCGTCAACCATGGGAGGTCGTTCGGGCAACGTCTTTGGCCGTGTCGATTGCCTCGCTCCCTTCGCTCTCCGCCGCACTCGCCGCGTTCCAGGTCCCTGTGTCGGATTTGATGAAGGCCGAGGCGAAGCAGCTCTCAAGCGAAGTCGTCAAGGTAGCCGTCAAGGCCGTTCAGGAGAGCGCGGACGGAGAGGAGATCACGGCGTTGTTGGTGTTTGTCGAGTCGCTTCGCAGCGTCGTTGGAGACGACGAGCAGGTCTCACAAGTGCGCCACGGCAGCGTTTCAGTCAAGGACCGAGCTAACCTGTCTCTGCAGGCTCTCGACACTCTCGCAACGAACCGAATCCCCTCCCTCCTCGGCTCGACTACTTCTCCTGCTATCCTCGACTTCCTCACTCATCAACTCTCCGCAACGTCGAACGACGCCCGCCAGGCGACCTGGAAGGCGCTCTTTGTGTCGCCTCCGCCACCCTCGACGCTTCTGCAGCTCATCCAGGCGATCGAAAAGGGGACGCTACCGGAGGGGATCCAAAGTGCGGAGCTCGACGCGCTTGTGCTGGAATACGCGCAGGGAGTTTTGGGCGACGAATCGGCTGGCGTGCACGTTGCGCAGCTCGAGATCGTCAGTCGTCTCCTCGTTCGACCTGGTGAGTTCGTTCTCGCTTCCTTTCCTGCTAAATCGCTGACCTTTGGGTCGACGCAGAACCCTTCATCTCCCCCTCGACTCCAGCCGAAATCCTCGCCCTCGTCACGAGCCGTCTCGAATCTCTCACCCGTCAATCCCTCTCTCCTACGCCTCCCAATCTCGCCCTCCTCTCCCCTCCCGTCACCATCATCTCCGAGTACACTCGCACGCCCTCGAACGCGCAGAAACTCGTCGACACTGGGATCGGCGCCGTTGCCGTCTTTGAGGTGGCTCACCTCCTGCCTCACAGCCGATTGCCGGAGAATGCGATCATTGTCGAGACGATCCAGGCAGCAAAGAAGGCATGGACGGCACTCGTTGCAGTTGGAGGTCGATCGCTGGTGGAGGAGTCGATGGGTCGCTTGACGGAATACCTCGTCGATCCCGAGATTAACGCATCGTGAGTTTCAGGCTCACTTTCTGCGGTATCTAGCTAACCACCGGTTTGCAGCTCTATCGAAATCGTCGACGCCGCAGCGGCCCTTATCTCCACTCTCCCCGTCTCCACCGACGTCTCCCTCACGTCTCTTCTTCCTACCGCGACCACTTTCGAACGCTTCTCCGACGCACTCCAACTCGCCCGCGCCTCACCAGCGATCTTCATCCTTGCCCCTCTCGTATCCCAATCCGCAGACGACTCGGACGACGCACCTCAACGACAAATCCTCGCCGACGCTGCCAGCCTCGGGTCGTTCGCCCGCACCGTCCTCGCTGTCCTCGAGGTGTCGTCTCGCGAGCGATCCTGGATCCGCAACAACGTTTGGGTTCTCCCTCACTTGCTCCTCGTCGCCGATGTCGCCAGGGACGAGCTCGCCGTTTCCGGATCGACGAGCGGGATGTTCGGAAAGGAGGTCCGGCTGGACGTACTCGAGCGTATCGTTGCGGCAGCAGATGGACTGGCGTCGTACACGCTTTCGTCAATCGCGAACCAGCTGCCTGACGCCTGGCACGGAGCGGCGGTCACTCAACTACGGTCAAAGACGCCTCTGACGGCGACGAACGATATCCTCCAGGTCCTCGAGTCGCTCGCTCGGTGCGGGAAGGAAGAAAAGGACGTTTACGCCCTTCGAGCGTTCTCGACGGTCCTGCAGGCGACTCTGCGGTACACGGAGGCAAGTATGGCGGACGCCGAGCGGTGGCTTGCTTACGCGCAGGCACTCTCGGAAGGTGCGTCGCTTCTTCTAGCTTCCCGTCTTTCGTGTGGTGACGTCCTTCCCTGGTCACAGGCTCCGATGTCGCACGCGCGGTCGTGCTCGCCATCAAGAGCGTCCTCGTCGAAAGCCCTCGTTTCGAGCGATACCAGAACGAGCTCGCCAGTACCCTCGCAGGAGTCCCCTCTTCGGCCGCAAGCGGCAAGGGCCTCCACCATTCGCTACCGCACTGCCTCTTGGCGACCGCACCGCCGCTTGACGCGCCCATCATCTTCCTTCCTCAGCAGCGGTCGATGTTCCTCATCCAGCGGATGCAGGCGTGGATCGGCAGCGACGACGATCTCGACGAGGAGATTCATTCGCTCGTCGCTGAGCTCTTCCTCCACCTGGCGCCGATCGTACAGGAGCTGAGCGGATCGCATTGGGATCTCATCTTCGATATCATCGAGTCGAACCTCGAGGTGCGTGCTCCCCACCTCAGCATCGTTTCTACTGCTGACATCACCTCGATTTGTACAGACCGCAAGCTGGGACGAGCAAGCCTCCCTCCCTGCGATGTACCAGTCCTGCCGGCTGCTCGAGGAGATCAAGGACCTTGCAACATCGAACCCCGAGCTCCGGCTCACCGCAAAGGGTCGCATCGACAAGTCTCTGGAGCTCGTTCGTGACTTGTTTGTGACCCGACCAGGTGAGCCGTTCCCTCTGCTCCCGCTCTTGTACGTCGCTAACCCCACGCAGATTCTCGCGAGCGCAACCGCCCTCGATTCACCATCCTCGAGATCATGGCACGCCTCGTGCGCGATATCCCTGCGAAGCTGCTCATCATGGGTGACTCGTTCGACCAGGCAAGTCTCCGTCGCGGCTACCTTCTTGAAGGTCGCTAACTCAGTTTCGCGCAGCTGCTCCGCTTGCTTCAAGACCCTTCCCTCGCCGTCCAGCAGTCCTCATACGATCTCGTCTCTCGGATCGCGGAGAAGCACGTCAAGGATCTCGTCGTCGAGGCCGAGCTGGACACTGAGTCGGTCGGCGTCATCGAGCTACCGCACGAGCTCATCGCTTTACTCTCCGCAAAACTCCCGGCCGACGTTTTGGACACGCCCGAAGAGTACTCCAAGGTGCGTTCTGTGCTTCCTTCTCCAGGCACTATATCCTGACGCTCGATCTCCAGGCTTCAACCTACCTCCTCGCCTGGCTCACCCTCTTCCGCTTCTTCGACAACGCTGTGCGTCTACTCGCCTTTCTAGCCACACTCTTGCTGAACCTCTGCACACAGTCTCCTCGAATCAAGGCGGCGTACATTGATCAGCTTCGGAGATTGGATCTCGTCGCCACGTCGTTCCTCCCCTCCATCTTCGCTCTCCTCGGACTTGGCGACCGGAGCAAGGCCTTCGACGTCACTCCTTGGGCAGTCGACAAGTTCTACATCGAGCGTGAGCGTCTCCTCCCTTCTTCAGGAACAGCTGCTGACTCGCTGCCCTAAGTTATCGACGAGATTAGCGCAGTCTCCCTCCCCGTCTTCGCCACCTTCGTCTACTATCGATCCCTTCAAGCCCTCCCCTCCCTCGTTCGTTCCTGGTGGGAAGCCTGCCGAAACCGTCAGCTCTCGATGGCCGTCTCGACTTTCACCTCTCGACACTTCTCGCCCGTCCTCATCGCGCACGAGCTCGCTCATCTCCGCGATCCCGACGACCCCGCCGGGAAGGCGCTGCGCGACAACGAGGACTTTACCGTCAAGGTCGCTGCTGGTGCGAACGAGGTCAAGGCGATCTTTGTCGTCGACGAGCAGAACATGGAGATTGGGATTAGGCTCCCGCCAGAGTTCCCGCTGGTCGGAGTCGAGGTCAAGGATGTGAGGAAGGTCGGCGTGACGGATGCGCAGTGGCGTGCGTGGTTGCTGGCAGTCCAGCAGGTCGTCTCGGCGCAGGTGCGTTGTCGTCGTCTCCGTCTTCGTGATTGTGGCTCATCTCGCTCTCACTCGCAGAACGGCTTGATCGCCGACGCTCTCGGCCTCTTCAAGCGGAACGTCTCTCTGCATTTTGAAGGAGTCGAAGCTTGCGCCATCTGCTACTCTATCATCAACGTTTGTCTCCTCCCTCGTGTGCATCTTCCGCCGCCTAACCCCCTCCCTCCCGCAGATCATCGATCGCTCGCTCCCCACAAAGGGCTGCAGGACTTGCCACAACCGCTTCCACGCCGGCTGCCTCTACAAGGTGCGCTATTTCGATACTCTCTCCGCGTGTCGCGCTGACGTCTCTTCGGTTCGCAGTGGTTCTCGACAAGTCACGGTTCGAGCTGTCCTCTCTGTCGATCCTTATTCTAGAGCTCGCAATGAACGACGCACTCGCAACACTTTCCCACCCGAATCCGCGCGCGTCTCTTTAGACGAACTCGCTTCGCAACCGACAGCTCTACATCTCTTCATCCTGCTCAAGCTTCCCCCGCATCTCCACCATCTTCTTGGCCAGTATCCTCCGCAACAAACTCGGCAACTCGAGCTCCTCAAAGATCCCTCTCAGCTCCTCCTCAGGAAGGAGGACAGCCCCGCAAGCCTCGTGTGATCGTTCAGAGCGTTCCGGTGCAAGATCGGCGCGAGAGAGACGAGGGAGGGGCTAAGAGAGGCGAGGACTGAGGAGAGGTCGGAGAGGGAGAGGGAGAGGGTGGAGGGAGGAGAAGGTGTTTAAGAGGGCTCGGGAGTTGCAGAGGGGGTTGAGAGGGCGCGGAGCTGCGTAGCGAGGTAAGGGAGGGGAGTGGGGAGGGCTGGAAAGAGTGGGCGAGAAGTGGGTGGAGGTGGGGGGCTGGCTTGCGGAGTCGAAAGTGGAAAGGAGAAGGCAGGTTTGGAGAGGGTCGGCGAGGGCGAAAGAGTCGAGCTTGCGCTTCTTCTTTGGCGAGGGAATGTGGTCGCGCTGCTTGTGCTTGTGCTTCTTTGGTGCATCCTCAATACCCCGCGCCGTGCCTGGCGAAATCAATGTTGGTTCCGCTTCTCAGCCCGACCCATCACAAACTCACCTTTCGCTTGCTCCCGAGTCCCTCTCGCCATCTTCCCCGCCCTCACTCGCGCCTCCACCGTAAACTCCCTGATCGCCTCGTTATCCCTAAGCTCCCCTAACGCGTCCTCGCCCTCCCACAGCTCCTCACACGCTTTTCTAAGCTCATTAAGCGACGAGATGTCGCTGTCGTAGTTTCGATCCTTTGTCGCGGTGACGGTGTAGAGGTAAAGCGCGACGATGGAGTCGGTGATAGGGAAGACGGGGAGGGAGTTCAACGGAGGCGCAGTACGAGGCGAATTGAGCGAGTCGCCTGCGGAGGACGCCTGAGGTCGAAGGGTTGAGGCCGGAACGCATAGTGTCGAGGAGCCACTGGGACGGGGCTTGTAGTTCGCCTGAAGAAGAGCTCGCGACTATCCTGAACGAGCAAGAAGGTCTGGTGGGAGTGCGCTGCGAGGAGCACGTAGCTCGGGGGCGATTGGGCGTCTCGGCATTCTTCGAGGTCGGAAGTCCCAACGTCGACAGGAGGCCGAGACGGCAGGCGCAGAAGAAGTCGAGCGGGGTGCGGAAGGTGTCGTTGGGTTTAGGGAGGCATAGGTAGGACTTTGAATGCGCCGAGTTGGCTCTGGAAGAGCGAGACGAGGTGTGGACGCACGAGAGAAGCTCCCCTGCCGCCGTCTCCAGTTGAAGAGCCTTCTCGCCTTGAATGATAAGAGGTAAAGCCTGCAGACAGCTCCTGTTCTTCCTGCTTGACAGCGCCCGCAATCGAGAGCTTCATCTTCGCCTGCTCCCCGTCTTCGTCAGCTCACCTCACTCTCCGCTCCAGCTCTGGACTGAAATCCTGCTCACCTCTTCCTCAGGCTGCAACAGCTGCAAGATCCCATTCCCCCCTGCGTGCCCCGGAAACTCGTACGCCCTCTGCTCCAGCTGTCCACCTCGCGCGGGTTCAGCTCCCCGCACCGCCTGCTGCACCCAAATCCCCGGCGCCGCCGACGCTCCGTCCTCCAGCTTGCAGTGCCCGACCATACGAAGTGATTCGACGCGTGTGTTGGCGGGGGAGAGATGGATCGGACGAAGGAGTGATGCAAAAAAGTCGAGAACGCGGCTGTTGGAGGGAGTCCGTGAGATGGGGGGAAGGGGGGGGGGGCAGGGGGAGCTGGCGTGTGTAAGTCCTTAAGGTTCCGGCGGCGTGTAGGAGGCCACCTCTCTGTCGGAGAGCGAGAGGGAGGAGGAGAACAAGGGGAGAAGTTTGGCTCCCGTCGCGTTGGCGTCGACGCGACCGCCTGGAGCTCTTCTCTTCGGTCTCGAAGTGGCGAAAGCGGACGCAGAACGCAGAACAGAAAAGAGCGATGTTACAGCTGCAGCGTTCCGCTCCCATCGCGAGCAACATTGAAAAAGCGAGAAAAACGAAACAACAACGACTCCTCCCCGCAATCTCCTTCGCACCCTCCTCACGACCTCTCCGCCCACCCATTCGCCCTAAGCCTCGCCATAGCCTTGAGAGACAGCTTCCTCTGCAACACCGGCAGCTCCGCCATCACCGGCTCCTCGAGCACCGCCGCCATCCTCGCTTCGCTGAGCAAGAGGAAGGCGATCACGCTCTCGCGTTGCGCGAGGCCGCTCCGGTGGAAAAAAGGAGCGAAGCGCTTGAGGGAGGGGCTGAGAGCGGCTAGGAGATGGCCGAGTTGGAGGACGGTGAGAGGGCCGGAGGAGGGAGGGTTGGGACGAGGGGCGGGCCTGGCGGAGGGAGGGAGAACGCGCGGACGAGAGCTGGGAGTGGCCGATTGGTGTGGTGGCAGGAAGGATTCGGCGATGGTAGAATGGCGGGATAGCTTGGGAGGGCGCTGAGGCGGGGGAAGGCGACCTTGGGGACTCGGCTCGCGAGCTCGCTTCGACGGGCCTGGGGAGTCGAAGAGCCTGTGGTTGACCTTCGAGTAGGAGGCGTGGCTCGGCCGAGAGGTTTTCGCGTTCGTAGAGTGGGAAGGTGCTGTAGAATCGCATGTCAGTCGACGAACGTGAGGAGACTCCGATACCGCCGACTAACCTTCGTTCTTTCGCTGAGCAACCTCCTTCGCCTCCGCCTTCCCCTTCCCCTTGTCCTTCTTGCTGAAAGACTTCTCCCTCTTCCAAACCGTCTTATTCCACTCCCTCCTCTCCGTCAAAAACTCCCATAAAGCCCTGCAGCTTACGACCTCCATCGCCGCCTCACCGTAATCCCTCTTGCCCCTCCAGACTCCCTCGGTCGTCTTACGCGCCATGTTGAGCTTAGACACCTCGCTGTTGTAAAAGCGCTCCGACTGGGACGCCTGGTGGTACGTCCAAAGCGCGACGATCGATCCGACGATGGGGAACATGGGGATGCGGTGCGAGGAGCAGAAGGCCTCGTAGTTGAGCATGCGCGAGATAGCGCTGTAACGCGAAGCGGTGATCATGGCTGCTTGCTGGATCTTGATTAGGCGTTCGCACTCGGCTTGGAGAGAGGCTGCGAGATTTGTTCAGCGTAGTAGACGAAGAGCAGCGAATGGACGAACGATCTCCGCGCGCTCGCTGATCGCCAAGGGGCTCTCGCTCTGTGCGACGAGCTTCTTCATCGCTTTGGAGGAGGTCGTGGGCGTGGAATAACTGCTGAGGCGAGGAGGTGGGGTTGAGATATCGACGGAGGCTTCTGAATCGGTCGCTTCGTCCGAAAGGTCGGCTTCCGGTGCGCCCTCGACGTCGGAATCAGAACTGCTTTCGGCGGAGCTGAGCTCTGCGAGATTAAGAGTTTGTTAGCGAGAGCAGCAGCGACCGGAGTGGACCCAGCCAGCTTACCCGACTCCGAATCACTCTCGCTCTCGCTCCCCTCCTCCTCCTCCTCCGCACCCTCCGCATCGCCCAACTTCCCCTCCAATCCCGCATGGTTGTGCTCCCAGCAGCTTTCCCACCCCGCCACCTTCCACTTCCCGCTCACATACACCGCATCGACGCGGAACTTGCATGGCGACCCTTTGCAGAGGCGCTGCGAACAGGTCGAGGAGATCTTCGTTTTGGTGTTCATCTGCGTCCACATCGTGAATCCGTAGGTCTCGATGAGGGATTCGCGGCAAGCGTTAAAGAAGTCGGGAGCGGTGGGGAAGGAGTGGTTGTATTTGAAGAGACGCGTGCGGAAGGTGGCCTGCTGCAGGAAGGGTTCAGGTCAGGCTCAAAGCTAGGCGAAGAAGGAGAGCCAGAAAGCGCACAGAAGCAGCTGGAGTACCGCTCGACGACTTCCTGTTGTGAGGCGGAGGGGCGTCGGGGGAAGAGTGGACCGGAGGCGAGCCGAGTGCAGGCTAGGGAGCACGCTGTTAGCTCTCCTCTCCGCGCAGGACGTTCAGGAATAAGCACCTTTTCGTCCTGAGTATCTTCGTACACGGTGTCCTGCGTTCGCTAGCTTGAGGTCGCGCGAAGCTGAAGGGAGCGATGGAGCTGGACGAGAGCGGGCCAGGAGGCGATTCGCCTACCTCGCGAGCAGGCAGCTGAGCTCGGGAAGACCGACGCAGACTCCGGCGCTTAGTAGAAGCTGTTCGAGCTGGCGCGGAGAGTAGTCGAGGTGGTGGATTGGAGGAAGGGAGGCGACGGTCCAAGCAGCGAGCTCGACGAGCTCTGCTCTTCCTCCTTCCGCGACAGCACAGCAACCAGCACGCGACCAAGCTGATACGGCGCTCTGTACAGCTTCCTTCCTCCAGCCACCCCGCCTCCAGCTCCCCCAGCGAATCCGCTTCTCCTCCTCCTCTTCTCCGCGACACGGCGCCTTCGACATCTCCCGACTTCCTCCCCGCCGGACGCTAGCTAGGACCTCGCGTGAGACCGAACTTTGGCTATTATGCAAAAGCGTACAGCGGTACTCGCACCCGCTGGAGCAGGACTGGGCGGAGGGAGACGGCTTGTGCTGAGGGAGAGTGGGCGGGGGCGAGCGGCTGTGGTCGGAGCGCACGCGCGAGGGCTAGCGGGGAGGGCTTTCGAGGTGGATCGGGTGTGCTGGGGTTGCTGGGGAGAACAACTGCGTCGAGTGGAGCTGTGGAGGGAAGCGGGAAGAGCAGGTGGAGGGGAGGAGGTACCTCACCTCTGGGAGCAGCGCCTGTGTCGCTCTCCCCGTGGCAGGGATGTCAGAGCTAGAGCGTTTACATTAAAGAGGTGCGCCTTCGCTTGCCGTGCAATTGTGCAGAGGGGATAGCTGATTCTTCCGTCGTTGGGCCTCAGGCCTCGGGGAGCAGCTTCACTCCGCTCTACCCGCTCTGCTCCTTGCGGGTTACCCTGTCGCCGTCTCGCCATTCACGAACAGCGTATTCTTCTGCGGAGCTACGCACAACTTCTGATGATCCACATCGAACGCGACATCGCCATTTCGCTAGTCTCGTCCGGCTCCTCCTGAGGATCTGAGAGAAGGACATTAAGAAGCCACCCCCCCGCTCAGATCAACTCGGGCATCGACTTCGACGTCGAAGCGGCGTCTTCGGCGCCCAGCGTCGCCTTCGCGCGCTCAGCTTCACGGCTGCTCCGTGCTTCCCGCCTCTTTGCTCGGCGGCTGCAGTACGCCGCCCTTCGGGCCCTCGCCAGCAAGCGACGAGGAAGCGAGATTCCTGCATCGGGATTGGCCTTGCTCAATTGAATGTTTCAATCATCAACGTTATTAAAGAGGGGAGGAAGATCCTCCGGATCTGGACGATCGAGCCCGAACTGACTTCGTTTTCGTGGCGCGGGCGCTCCCTTCTTTCGCTCGTCCATCTCGAGGTTGATTACGCCCACGCTCGCCACGGTGGCGTAGTGTGGCGTCCGTCTTGGGTCCAGGCAGATCCGTTCCGCCCTGACGCTTCGCGCACGCAATTAACGATCGAACGGGGCGACATCGCCTTCCGCTCCCTCTCTCGCTGGTCGAATCCTCCCTGCGGGAGAAATAAGGTCGCCGATGGGATCATCCTCGGGTTTGCGTGCGCACGCTCGCAGCTGATCCTAGCTGATCACTCTCACGGCGTTCGGCGATTCGCTCGCTTGGGATGCATTACGCCTGTTTACCGCGGCAGTAACTCCTGGCATGAGCTGCTGCCTGTCCCGTCTTGGTAGGCGAGTGTGCCTGAATGCGGGACTGCTGCGCGCTCTGCTCCGGCAACGATTCGCTTTCGTTGTGCTCTTCTCTTCTCTCCTCACTCTCATTCGGCTTCGCCTCAGCCTCGACCACCCATCTTGCCCTCGACAGCCTTCGACACCACACGCCATGACTCGGTTCAGTCTCCCCACCTTCGTCGCCCTCGCAGTCCTCATGTCGAGCTCGGCGACCGCTCAACTTGGCCTTCCCCTCCTCGACAACCTCGTCCCGAGGCCCAGCTCAACTTCCGTCCACAGTCAAACCTCCATCATCACCGACATTCCCCTCCTCGGAGGACTCCTCAACCCCATCTTGGCCGACGTCGTCTCGCCCCTAGTCGACGAAGTCGTCTCTCCTGTCCTTGAGACCGTCGTCGTTCCCGTCACCGATGCCATCGTGCGACCGATCCTGAGCGGCGTCGACATTCCTATCGTCGCGCCTTTGGCTCCCATCTTGGACGCCGTCGCCGGAGTCGAGATTGGCGGTCCTGACCTCATCACCGTCGACCTCACTTCCACCATCCTCGGTGCGTTCATTTCTCCTTCTCCATTCTGGCAGCATACTGAATCATTTTCGCTCCCTCCTCAGGTCCTGAAGGTGTGCCCTCGTTCTTTTCTTTTTGTCGCTTCCGCAGCTAACTCGTGCTTATCCTATGCAGGCTGCGGAAACGGCGCTGTTATCGGAGTACAGGCTGGTATTCTCGTTCCTGGCCTTCTCAAGGTCTGCCTTTGCGTCGACGTTCTTTCCGACGGTTCGCAAGACCCGCGAGCTTGTCCTCAGGTACGCCGTCTCGCTTTTGAGCTCCAGATTCATGTCTAACAGCTTCGTCTTGCTCAGTGCCCCGTCAACGAGATTGCGATCTGCGGCGGTCAGGACGGCTGTGGCTGCGACTGCAAGACCGGCTTCGTTCGTGGATCTAACGGCGTCTGCGCGGCGTCTGCCACTTCCTCCTCATCGCTCGCAAGCCCTTCGTCCTCGTCAACTGCAACTCCTTCGGCATCATCGCCCGCAAGCCCTTCGGTGAGTTCACTTCTCTGCGAAGGTTTCGACTGGCACCCGCTTACGGTTCCGCACCTCGCAGCTCGGTCTTCCCCTCCTCGAAAACCTCCTCCCGAAACCCAGCTCCACCCCCGCCCACGGTGGATCCTCCATCATCACCGACATTCCTCTCCTCGGCGACCTTCTCAACCCTATCTTGGACGAGGTCGTCTCGCCCCTCGTCGATGAAGTCGGCTCTCCTGTCCTCGAAACCGTCGTCGTTCCCGTAACGGACGCCATCGTGCGACCGATCTTGAACGGAACTGTTATCCCTATCGTCGCGCCTCTGGCTCCCATCTTGGACGCCGTCGCCGGAGTCGAGATTGGCGGTCCTGACCTCATCACCGTCGACCTCACTTCCACAATCCTCGGTGCGTTCATTCTTCCTTCTCCATCCTCGGCAGCAACTGACTCGCTTTCGCTCCCTCCTCAGGTCCCGAAGGTGAGCCCTCGATCGTTTCGTCTCGTCGCTTTCGCAGCTAACTCCCCTTCGCAGGCTGCGGAAATGGAGCTGTTATCGGAGTACAGGCTGGTGTTCTCGTTCCTGGCCTCCTCAAGGTCTGCCTCTGCGTCGACGTTCTTACCGACGGTTCACAAGACCCCCGAGCCTGCCCTCAGGTACGCGCTCTCGCTCTCGCTTTCGAGCTCGAGATTCAGGTCTGACCGCTTCGTCGCAATCAGTGCCCCGTCAACGAGGTCGCAACCTGCGGCGGACAAGATGGCTGCGGCTGTGACTGCAAGGCTGGCTTCGCTCGCGGCGCTGATGGCGTTTGCACGCCGTCTGCAACCCCTTCGGTGAGCTCCACTTCCGCGCGAACGTTGTAGGCGCAACTGACATTCCTCTCTGCAACCTCAGCTCGGCCTTCCCTCCCTCGGCGGCCTCCTTCCGACCCCTAGCTCGACTGCTACACCCGGCCAATCTACCATCATCACCGAAATCCCCATCCTCGGCGGAATCCTCAACCCCATCCTGGACGGCGTCGTCTCTCCCATCCTTGACGAGGTCGTCTCGCCCATCCTCGAGACGGTCGTCAACCCCATCACCGACGCCATCGTTCTACCTCTGCTGAACGGAACTATCATTCCCATTGTCGCACCTTTGGCTCCCATCTTGGACGCCATTGGAGGCATCACCGTCGGCGGGCCTGATCTCATCACCGTCGATCTCGGATCCACTCTCCTGGGTACGTCTGTTTCCTGTTTCTAAATCGCGCAGATTACTCATTATTCCCCTTTTTAGGCCCTGCCGGTACGTCAAGTTCAAACAGCAATCGCAGTACGCCCGCTGACCCTCGCTTTCCCTTCGCAGGCTGCGGTCCCGGAGCTGTTATCGGCGTTCAAGCTGCTATCCTCGTCCCTGGCCTCCTCAGAGTTTGCCTCTGTGTCAACGTCCTCCCCGACGGCACTCAGGACCCGCGAGCCTGCCCGACTGTACGCCCTTTCGCTCTCGCTCGAGATTTTCTAGCTGACGACACTGCTTCATTTAGTGCCCCCTTCAACGAGGTCACAATTTGCGGCGGCCAAGACGGGTGTGGGTGCGAGTGTGAGACTGGATTCACGCGCGGAGCCGATGGTATCTGCGTCGGGCCTCCGACTTCGACTTCCTTGCCGACGACAACCTCGGTGAGCTGGCTTCCTGACGATTTCTGGTGCGCTGCTGACCTTCCTCCCTATCAGAACCCTACGAACACCCTTACGACAACCGCTTCGACGACTAACGCGCCCACAAACACGAACACGATCTCCTCGACTTCAGCAGCAACCTCTGTAAGTGCCATCCTTCGTCGAATGCTGCGTTCAAGACTAACACTCCCACTTTCACAGACTGCTCCCACCGACACCACCTCCTCTTCGACGACTGCGCCCACGCTCATCACCGATTCGTTCCCTCCGGCGCCGACCGCGACCATTTCGGTAAGCTGCCTCCTTTGCCGAAGTCATTGAGCGTTGTTAACAAGCTTGTAGACGGTTTCTACTGTCACGACCAGCACTGACGGGCCTTCAACTTCGACTGCCTTGCCCCCTATTACTACGAGCTCCACGGTAAGCTTCTTCAATGATTCTGCGTGCACGTCCACAGCTGATCCCCCTTGCCATTGTAGTCCTCTACCGATATACCCAGCGACACGACTTCCTCCACCGGCACGAACTCTCCCACTGCCACGAGCTCCCCTACTGGCACCAGCGCCCCTACAGGAACCGACTCACCTACAGGAACCGACTCACCTACTGCCACCAACTCACCTACTGCCACCGACTCACCTACTGGCACGAACTCCGCCACTTCTCCCACGGACACGAGTTCGCCCCCGACCGTCGGTCCTCCGACTTCGTCCACGATAGTGAGCTCGGTCCTTGGACTTCTCCCGTGCGAAGCTAACAGCTCGCTTTTGTAGACCTCCTCCACTTCTAACAGCTCGGCGCCTCCTACCGGCACTGCTACTTTGCCCTCGACGTCTTCGGTGAGATTTCTCGCTCGCGAGAACCGAGTGCGGAGCTGACTTTTTTTTTTTTTGGTCTCGCAGTCTACTTCCTCCAGCAACGCTCCTGGGAGTTCCTCCAGCAACGCGGCTGGAAGCTCCTCCAGCAACTCTCCTGGAAGTTCGAGCAACGCCGCCTGGAGGATCAGACACTCATACATTCCAGCTCTTCGGTGCGTTCCTCGCCTCTCACTCGCCCGCGCAAGCTGACCATGTCTTCTGTCACAGTCCTCCACCAGTAGCAACGGCGGTTTCCCCGCGCAGCCGACTGGATCGAACCCTGGTTCAGCCCCCGAGGATCCCGTTTGTCTACCTCCTTCATTGTGTAGTCTCAAAGCTGACTTCGTTTCGTTACAGACTTGCGGCGCTGGTATCACCGTCACCGTCACCGTCACCGCCGGCTCCCTTCCTCGAGCGACCGCCGAAGCTCAGCTCCCAGACGTACGTTCTTCTTCCCTCCATCCCGCGACGCTCGCTCATTCTCTCTCGAGCAGGCCAAGTTCTCAACCATGCTTCGTCAGCCCGCTTCCGCCACCCTCGGAGCAGTGCCTCGTGATGCTTCAGCCCCGATCGCGACGCTTGCGACTGGGGGAGCACTGAGGGCGATGAGCTTTGGGTTCGTCGGCGCGTTCGTGGTGGGAGCTGCCGTGATATTGAGCTATTAGATTGATACACCTTTGCACGACTTTATTTAATAACCTTGTAGCCGTTTATTCCCTTGAAACTAGACTCGATTCCCTTGCATTCGAATGGATCGTTCTTTCGTTACTTTCGCCACCGGACTCCGAGTATTGTGCAGAATTCTCAGACTGAGACTCGGTCGGGCGTGATACTTCCATTGAGTAAAAAGCAGCAAGTGGGCTGCACTGGGACCGGTTTGCACAGAAAAATCGAGCAGAGCACGCCGAGCGAGGAACGCTGCTAAGACTGATGAGGCCGTCCCGACGAGCAGAGATTGCTGCCTGCTCTCAGCCGTATACAGAGCTGAGAACTCGTCAACGTTCACTTATGTGAGTTCGCGCACAGCTCCAGGCCAGGGCTGAGTGCAAGCGAGGCCGCTCGAGAACCTCGCTCATAGCCTCCTGATCTAAGCTCTACTGGCAGACGCGGAGACGATTCCTCCCCTCCCTTCCTCTTCAGCCTCAAAAGGTGCTTCCTTCGACTGTATCGGCAGCTTCCTAGAGCAGATCTTCGGCGAAGGGTTGCACTCGGTTGGCAGCAGAGCCGACTCAAGGTCGCAGGAGCGTGCCAACGTGCCTTGTTCGGGCAGGAAAAGCTCGAGCAGGAGGAGAAGAGTAAAAGTGCTTAAGGTGGTGAGCGAGCGCTCGGAAGGGAGGGCGCATAGTCGCTTTGACGCTGGAGGAGAAGGTCGGAGGAACGACCGCTTCGAATTCTCCAGAAGCGCCAGCAGAGGCTCTTATGTTGGCGTGGACTGGCCTGAGGCTTTAGAGCCGTGCTCCCAGGAGCCGTACCAGCACCACCGCGAGCAAATTCAGAGGAGATGGGAGCAGGAGGTCAACCGGCGACTACTCCGAACTCCGAGCTCTTTCCTTCTAAGACGGCTCTCCCTCCTCCACCACGCCTCGTCCATCGAACAGCGCCATGCACCGTAGTGCAGCTACAGCACTGCGCGGGAGCGCCAGGCTAGGATCTCAGGTGAGCCACTCAGCTCGAATCGCTGCCTCTCCCGCTCATCTCATTCCAACAGCTTCGCGCGACGTACTCGACCTCCTCAGCATCCCGGCACGCCACGATCCTCCCCACTAGTCCTCCCAAGCCAGCCGCCGAACCTCTCCTCCGCCCCCAGCCATTCATCCCCCAGCCGCTCTCCCGGAAGCACCAAGTCTCCTCCCTCGCCAAGTCGTCCTCCGGCAGCGCCAGCACGACCATCTCCCTCTCCGGTCCCTCCTCCCTTACCCTCACCCTCCCCAACCTCTTTCTCCGCGACTCTTCCCACCACCCAGCCCATCTCCACCCCGCCAGCCAGCAGAAACTCTTCCGAACGACGGATATCCCGCTCGACGCGGAGGTGGTCGGGTACGGCGTGCACGAGGTCGGGGGGGAGGATTGCCTCGTTATGGAGTGGAGCAAAGAGATCCCAGGAGTTGGAAAGGGAGGGGAGAAGTTGAGCGTGCACCCGGTGCGGTTCCTCGTGCGGATGGCGGAGGCGGAGAGGGGAGCCCCGGCGGGGAGAGGGGTGGGAATCTCGACTGGCAAGACGTGGGATCGCGAGGAGCTGCTCCCTGTTCTGCGGAAGACGCCGTACGCCGAGTACGCAGCGTCGGACAAGGCGCTCCTCTCGACGCTGGACGGGCTTCTTGAGAGTGGGATCGCATTCCTCTTTGGAGTTCCGTCGGTGGCCAAGGAGGGGGACGAGACGGAGCTCAAGAAGCTTGGAGAGCGGATAGGCAGCTTGCGGAGGACCTGGTACGGCTACCTTTGGGACGTCAAGGCTGAGGAAGGGAGCGCCAACATTGCCTACACCAACCTCGACCTCGGGTTGCACATGGACCTGACGTGCGTTCTTCCTCTTTTTCACAACATGCAGAGCTAACGACGTGAGCGACAGGCACTTTGAATCCCCACCGCGATACCAGTTCCTACACTGCCTCCTCAACGCCTCGATCACCGGCGGCGCCTCCTACTTTGTCGACTCGTTCCACCTCGCCACCCTCCTCCGTCACTCGCATCCCGCCGTCTTCCACACCCTCTCCACCGTCCCTGTCCTCTTCGAATACCACAACGGCAGGCAACACACGCGCTGGTCCCGACCCTCCATCGAGCTGGACGCAGCAGGCGAGATCTGGGCCGTCAACTACTCTCCGCCTTTCCAGGGACCGCTCCTCTTTCCCGCGGGATCGACCAAGGACGCCGAACAGCAGCTCGCGGCTCTACATCATGCCCTGGGGCTGTTTGCAGAGATGTGCGCCGACCCGAAGTACCGGTACGAGGTGCAGCTTCAAGCGGGGGACTGTGTCGTCTTCGATAATCGACGCGTGCTACATGCGCGCACGGCGTTCGAGTTTGCGGAGGGAGCGGAGGGAGCGGAGAAGGGGAGGTGGTTGAAGGGGGCGTATTGCGATGGGGATGAAGTATGGAGTCGCTGGAGGGTACTGGAGGCGGAGAGAAAGGAGGGGAAGCTGAAGTAGACATGTTGGTCAAGTGCTGATCGACTGGAACGTAGAAGGAAGTTGGCGGTTCATCTCGAGACTCGGGGGAGAGGTTTGACGCGCAACCCGGTCGTTCCTGGTCGTTTGTTCTCCTGCTTCGTTTCCATTCAGTCTCGAGCCTTTATTCTCAGAGGAAGCTGCTTGCGAACGGTTTTGCGGGGTTGGAGGGAGCGGAGGAAATGGAAGCGAGCTGCGAGAGACCCGTGGGGGGGGGGGGGGGGAGGGGGCGCAGAGCGTATTCTCCTGCTCTATCCTAGCGTGCGACCCAAAATCAGCACCGTTCTTGATTTCTCGCGTTGTGCGAAGGTAGAGAAGCGGGAGCCAAGGGGGCACTCCAGCGCGGGGTCCTCGCCCTCAGTTTCCTCTTCCTCCGCCACCTTCTCAGCTCGATCCTCGGCCATTCAGCTTGCCATAGCTTGTGATTAATTCCATCACACTGTCCTATACTACGGCGCTGACCCTCCGCGCCAGTAGCGCTCAATCTCTACCAGCTCTCGGACAACAGCTCGCCAAGCGATGGAACCCCCGGCGGTGCTAGCGCGGGACGAAGGAGATTCAAATGAGCGCTAAGAGCGCTCAGTCGGAGTGGAGTGCAGCGTTGAGCCCATGGACGACGTGGGGCGAGTGACTGCGAAGGAGCAGCTGCTGGGGGAGAGAATCGGGGAGGGTCGTGCGGGAAGCTGGCGTAGGGTGGATTTCGACGAGGTGAGTTGGTGTGAAGGTATCTGGCAGGCGTGATCCTGATTCGATTGGCGGGGAACCAGAGCCATTCGAAGGAGCGAGGGACCGAGGAGTCGGACTCCTTGCGGGACGGGATCCCCCGTCTCCCTCCCAGCAACCAGAACTGCTCGAACGATTCTTCCGACCTCAGCGACGCAGCTCCAGAAGAGGAATCGGACAGCTCAGCCGACGAAGCTCTCCCCGCCTGTTCGGACTCCAGCGACGAGGACTCGGCGGTCGACGTCTCGGTCCCTCCTCCCTTTCTCAGCTCTTCCTCCTCGCCCCTAACTGCGTCAAGGGCGATGAAGAAGCTCATCAGTCGCAAGGAGGAAGCCTTCGCGGCGCAACGCCTCCGAGGAACTCGTAAGTCTTTCGTTCTCAAACGGCCGTCGCTGGACGCAGTTTCTGATGAGGCTTCCGCAGATTCGTTGCAAGAAGCTTCTGAAGCGATCATCACGGCGTATCACGGTGCGTTGAGCGAAGGGTCTCATAAGATCGCTCGCAACCGCCTGCGTGGCTACGAGACGTTCTGCGCCTCAAACTCCGTCCCTCCCTTCCCCATCATCGGCCCCATCGTCGCCATCTACGTTCACCAACTCATCTCTGGATCGGAGCGCGTGTACGATACCACGGTTTCGGCGTTGAATGTGGCGAGGAGAGTGACGGAGGAGGTTTGGAGGGGGAGGCCGGGATGTGAACGAGTAGGCGAGGAGCTGGGGAGGTACTGCGCGTTGAGGAGGTTTTTGAAGGAGAGGAGGAAGTGGGATCTGGTGTGGAAGGGAGGGAGGAAGAAGAGGAAGTTCGCGAAAGGTATGCAAGGCGCGACGGACTCCGGATTGCGGGCGAGAGCTGATTTGAGGTCTGCAGGTGCGCAGGCGAAGGTTGAACCCGCCGGATCTCCCTCGAAGCTTTCGTCGCGCAAGAAGCACAAGAAGCACAAGAGTCTCCTGCCGTCCCCGAGAAGCGCCAGCGCGAATCAAGCAACGAAGCTTCGCAAGATCGCACCTCACCCTCATCCAGTCTCCCTCCACCTCCAAATCACTCTCGCCTATCCTCAACACGACCTCCTACAAGCTACACCACTTCCACCGCTCTCCACGCGGGACCCTCCACTTCTCGCATTCGCGCAACGTCCACCCTATCGACCCCTCGCTCCTTCGGCGATCTCTCCGTCCTTCAGCTCGGCCACATCCTCGCCGCTCTCAGCCCTTCTCTAGAGCGGTACGCTCCGCTCTTCCACAGGAACGGTCTCGTTGGACGCGGAAGCGTGGTCGCCTTCTTCTCGCTGGGCGAGGCGAGGATGGCGGCGGCGCTGGAGGAGCCGGAGAGGGAGGAGCTGCCGGAACTGCAGAAGAAGCTGTTGCTGAGGGCGTTGGAGAAGCTTGGGGAGAGTGCGTGGGAGGTGGAAGCTTGAAACGGGGCAGGAGGATGTTTGTTGTTTTTGTCGACGGGGTTTGTTCACTTTTGAGGAGGTGCGGAGAGTGGGGAGTGGGCAGCGAGGTGCCGCAAAAGGAATACGTTTGTGCTGTTCCGAACGTTCTTCCGTCTGAGAGATCAATCGTATCACATTGCGAGCTCGGCGAAGGACCTCGCTACCTCACTCCTCACTCCTTCGCACCCAACTTCTGCCCCAACCTCGCCTTCAACACCAGTCTCATCCCCACCGGAATCTTATCCCTCTCCTCCCCATCCTTAAGCCCCGCCAACTCCTTCACGAAATCCTCCAAGCACACCTCCGCGATCGTCCTCACTGCCTCGGGCGACGTGAACCCCGCTTCGAGCAAGTCCGGCGCGTAAGGAGCGAGAACGTTCGTCCCGACTAGCTGCTCGAGATATCACCGGAGCGTCGAAGCTGAGAACGGCTTGTCCTCGTCTTTCGGAGGGGACTCGAGGATCTGGATGTCGGAATCCGGTGCGTCGAGCGCGTCGGGCGAAGATTCCGGCAAAGGCGTAGTGCCGAATCGGACGCGCTTGGGTGGGGAAGAAGGTTCGTCGGTAAGGCGTTTGAGGGCGTGCACGTGGGAGGGGGAGACGTCCGTCGCGCGCCAAAGACCGTTCTGCTTCGAAACGTCGATGGTCCAGTTGCAGCCTGAAACAACGCAGCGGAGTTGTTTGAAGTCGCCGCAGTTCGTGGGGAGGGAGCGGATGGAGAAACCGAGTGGGCGGGCGAAGGTGGCGACGTGGGCTTCGAAGGACTGGAAAGTCTGGGTGAACGAGGTGGAGAGGAAGGTGGAGAGGTCGGAAGCCTGGTGAAAGTCGCTTTAGAGTGTATTCCGCACTTGGAGAACGAGCGAGGAACTCACCTGAACCTGAGGATGCCTCGACGCAGAGCTCGCCTGCTCTTGCGATCTCTCCTTCGAAGTACCGGTCAAACCCCCGTCGCCGTCCTCCTCGGCCTTCGGCGCCGGCGGAGGAGCCCAAACTCGCTGCTCAGGCGAAACGGCCGCCTCGCGTCTCCTCCCAGAAGACGGCGTCCCCTTCTCCCCCGGAGTCCGCAGGCTCTTCTCCCACTCCTCCTCCGAAAGTACCTCATGCTCATGCTCCCACTGCCCCTGCTCGACCTCCCATTTCCCTCGCCCCCTCTTCCTCGCCTGAACGTACCGCCCGCACCTCGGCGCAACGCCCGCGACGTTCCTGCTGCAAATAACCTTGTGCGAAGTCGTAGAGGCGGTGATGGCGCCGCCGGAGCTCCAGGCGCTGAAATTTCGCTGGACGGCGCTCGTGCGGAGAGCCGAACTGAAGGAGAGGAGCGAGGGGAAGGTGTCGCCGGGCTGGGGGATCAGCGTCTGCGACGGAGGGAGTCAGCTCGGTGGCGAAGCTTGATGGGAGAGAGGTACGTACCGGCTTGTCCAGGAGGGGAATCTCGATAGGTCCAAAGCTAACTTCTTTTGCCTTGGGCGCAGCAGCGGGAGCGGGAGGTGCGCGAACCGCTCGAGCTGGACGACCGCCGACTTGCTGCGCCTCAACCGCCTGCTTCAGCTTGACCTGCAAACGCTCCTGCAACCCCGCAAGGTTCGTCTCAAGAATTGCAATCTGGCGGTCGAGTTTCTGCTGTGCGGCACTGTCGAGTTTGAGGGGGTGCGAGTGCGAGAAAGTGGCGGAGGTAACGAGGTCGGCCTTTCGTTCATGAGCGTACTCCAGCGTGATCTTCCAAGGGCAGAACGAGTCGGCGCCGCAGCGCGCTGCGATAGAATACTGTTGGACGAGCGTCTCGAAGTGGGGAGCGAAGGAGCGGTCGCCTGTGGGGAGAGGGTGGATGTCAGCGGCGTCCGCGGGGAAGGGGGAGATAACGCACGGGCGGCGCGGCAGACGGCGAGCTTGAAGGTTAGCCAGCTGCCGTCCCACTCTGGCCAGGAGGAACCGAGAGCAGGGACGGGATTGAGGGCGACCATGCGTCGTGGATGAAGGAGAGAAAGTCGTCGGCTCCGACTCGTTTCCGAGGTCGTCGAGGCTCCCGTTTCGCTCTCCAACAGAGGATGGCGCCGCACTGGGCGGTTTACTTGATCTGTTACAGCACAGAAGCCTCCGTCGGCGTCGACCCTCGCCTGCGAGGTCAACGACTGCTGCTCCCTCCCCTTAGCAATGTCAACCCGGACTCCCCAGCCTCCTCACGCAGACTGAGCTCGGATAGTACACGACTCGTCTACCGGCGACAAGCAGGAGCAAAAGAGCAGCAAAGCGAGCGCAACACATCCCACCCTACGCAGAAAGCCGCAGCTCCGCCCTCTCCGCTCAGTACTTGCGAAACCCTGCATTCCCATCTACGTCCCCCCTCCTCACTCCTATCACCGCTCAGTGCTTGGCACTCCGATCAACCTTGACGGTATCCCAGATCGCGCGCTCAGCGAGCTCTGCCTCGATCTCTGACACGATGGGCTTGAGGTAACGGACGTCCTGTGCCGTGAAAGAAGGGGGTTAGCTTGGGCGTTGAGGGGGTGGGGTTGTGCGGGTGAGGTGGGCGGGGTGGGGGTGGTGGGTGTAGGCGGGAGGTCGGAGGGGGTGGGAGGTAGAGAGTAGATCGAGGAGGGTTGGGGGAAGGTCGGTAGTCGGAGGGGGAGGGAGGGGAGGTCGTGGCGATGCGAAGGAGGGAATTGGCGAGTGGTACGACGATAGGAGAGTCGAGAGAGGTCGCCAGTGCTGCCGGCAGGTAGTCGCAAGGCGTCTCCCACCCTCAAAGGAACCCCATAGACCCAGGAAAGAAGAACGGGGAAGCTCAACGTACCTGGTCCTTGGGAAGGTGCTTGTCGGCGGTAAGAGGAGCGTGGGCGACGGCGGCCATGTGAGCCTGACGGTGGCGGAAGGCGCGGTCGTACGTCTCGCGCTCGGTGAGGCGTCCGAGGGCCTGTGAGGGGAAGGAGGGTCAAGGTGGTCAGCTTGCGCTCTCCTGCGTTCATCCTGTGCTCCTTCTCCCGCGCCTGCGTCGTCCAAGACGTTTGTAAAGCATCCCCAGCCCATCCAACCTGCCAGCACACGCCTCCTGCGCCCCTCCCACCTCCTGCACACCTCCAGCCCGAATCCTCCCTCCCCTCTCACCACCTCCGCCGACTCACCTTCTGCACAACAGCGTTCTCCTCAATCAACAGATCATCGTACTTGAGGCCGTGCTGCCTGTATCCCGCGAGGGAGGCGTACGCATCGGCGACGGGCTTGAGGAACTTGTAGAGGCCGCGAGAGGCCTTGACCTGCTTGGCGATGGAGGGACCGAGGACAGACATGGTACTGAGGGGGCTGTGTTAGCGCTGCTGTGCTGTAGGGGTGGGCAGCTGGGCCTACTTGAGCGTGTGTTGGTGGTGGTAGTTTGGCAGAGGGGAAGATCGGACACGCTCAGCCAAATCCAGCCGAGTTCTGATTGGCTCATTCGTCGCTTCTCCCCTCCTTTTCTCCCTTCCTTCTTCTCTCTCTGAGGACCAGTCTAGAGTGATAGAAAGAGCGCAGAAGGACCTCTCCAAAACGTCCGCCAAATCGTCGTCGAAAACGCGACCATTTTACACATCCTCGCTACCATCCTCGCCCCATCGCACGCTCGCTACTCCTCCTCCTCCTCAACGCTCCTCTCCCTCCTCCTCATCTTCCCCGAGTTGCCTCCCGGGCCACCACCCCACAAGCTCCCCTTTTCCTGTCCCCAAAACCCCTGCGCCGGCACAGGCGCCATGATCGATTCCACCACGCGCGTTACGACGAGTCCTGCGTCGGCGGCGCCCGTGTCGTCGGAGGAGTTGTCGCTGGATTCGTCCATTGAGGAAGGAGGGTGGGAGGAGGGCATGGGTTCGTCGATGGGTTCGGGCTTGAGGAGGGGAGGGGAGTGGGAGGGGCCGGAGGAGGGGAGGGAGGGACTGGCGGGGAGGCTGGGGGTGATGAGAGGGTGGTGAAGAGAGGTGGGGACGAATGAGTTGGAGAGGTGAGAGTGGGTGAAGGTCGTTGGAGTGGCGGTGGGAGGGTGAGAGACCGTCGGCTGGTGCGAGACTGGAACCGGCTTCGCAGCCTCCCTCATCCCCTCGCTCGTCGCGATCGTCGTCGTCCCTCGCGCCAATCCCTCCCCCACCATCCCCCTCCACACCTCCACCCCCCTACTCCTCACCTTCCTCCCCAATTTCAACCTCGGCCACCCCCCCACCTCCTCCAGCGCCTCAATAAACGCCGCGCGCATATCATCATCCTCCTTGAAGAAGCTCTCCAAGCTCACGTCGTACTTTGCGCCCGACAGCACCGACGCCAGAGGGATCAAATCGGGATCCAAGAGCGATAGGAACGTCGTCCACTCCCTCAATGCACCCTCCTTAGGCTCCTTCGGCACCTCGACGACGGGCTTGACGTACCCCCTCGGCATCCACCCCGGTCCCTCGCCCTGCAGCACCGGAGCGATCTGGTTCGCCAAACTCAGACTCCGCTCGAAAGGCGGCGCGAGAGCTCGTTCGGCCCCGCCGCCGCCGAGGTAGAGGAGAGAAAGCTCCTCGTTATCCCTCGCTTTCGCCGAAGGTCGACTCTCGCGACTCGGTACGAGCTTCTCTACGACGTCCTTTGGCGCAATCTTGTCCTTCTTCCCCCCTGGCGCTTTCTTTGCTGCCTTGGGCTTCGACCCCGATGCGCCGGGGTGAGAGGTCGTGCCGACGGAGGGAGAATCGGCGATGGATCCGGCGGGGTGGCGACAGCGGTAGAAGGAACGTTGTTTCGGATCGACGTCGGTCGCTTTCGAGGATTTCATGACCCAGCCACCTTCTTTCGCTTTCGTGAGCTTGAGGATGAGAGGGCAGCCCGAGCGGCGGAAGGCGCAGGAGACGTGCATGTCTGTCGCGCGCAGAGAGGGTTAGTGCGAACGAGTGAGGATGGGGAGGGGACGAACAGGCTGAAGTAACTTTGTGCGTGCGGTCGTCGATGACAATGAGCTGTATTCCTCGAGACCTGCGTTCCTCAATCATCAGTACGCGCGCGAGCGAGAGAGAGAAAGGGAGGACGCACTCGGCGATCGCAAACGCCATACTCGTAAAGCTCTTCGGGTTGCTAAACGTAATCTCCTCGAGCTCCTCAAACGCCCTCTTCCGGCTCGACGACTCGACGCTACCACTCTTCTTGACGCCTCCGCTCGGCGGGACGTACCCCGGCGGATCTCCATCGCTGATACTCGATCCCGTAGGCGAAGCAGGGACGAACGTGTCCATCTTGGGTATACGGGTGGACGAGGAGACGGGGATGTCGACGGAGAACGTCGAGGCGCGAGTAGTCGGGATGATGGGAGGGAGAGTAGGGGGACGCGAGACGGGTCGCGAGAGGACGGGGACGGGCGTAGGGGCTGAGAGCGTCGTCGGAGGCACGAGGGAAGGGGATTGCATGCGTTATGCGAGCCGCGATCGTTCTGTGGAGGACGACGAGGAGAACGCGAGGACGAGGGGACGAGGGAGGTGGTTGAAGCCGCTGGTCGGCTAGACGCTTTTGGACGGTGAGGAGGGCGGGATCGTCGTTGAATGGGCGGGGCGATGAGCTGGGTGAGAGGCGGTGAGGTCGGTCGACGTTGGAGGGGAGATAGACGAGGACGAAGGTTGTCTGGCGGAAGGGCCAGCGCGCGACCTTCGGCTTGGATCCGGTCAGGCCGGGCTCACTCTGCTCGAGCGACGACTTTGACGACTTGGACGGTGCAGGACACTCGTTGTGCTCTCGTCGTCGATTTCGTTGAGGCTGGTACGCTGTTGCGCAAGGAACCAGCGAACGACGAAGCGACAGCCTCTGGCAAGCTCCTTCTCAACATCTCTCCACCTCGCACGCACGTACTCCAGTACTCCAGGGCACCTTCAATCTAATTCCAGTATCCCATCTTCTCATCGCAACACGAAAACGCATTACGACTCGTAGACCCAAGCCTCAGAAGCGAGCTTGTACTGGGTGACTCCCTGCGCACGCTCAACATCAGCTCCCTCTCTCACTCGCTCGTGAGAAACGGACGTACCTCAGGGAACCAGAGACCGATCTCGTGCTGGGCCGACTCAACGGCGTCGGATCCGTGGCAGACGTTGCGTCCGACATCGATGGCGTAGTCACCGCGGACTGGAGGAGTCGTTAGCGAGGGGTCTGCGGGGGAGGGAGAGCGGGCGTACTGGTTCCGGGGGCGGAGGCAAGGGGGTTGGTGGCGCCTGGAGGTTGCGAGTAGGGGGAGGAGAGGAAGGAGGGCGTGGTAGGAGGATGGCAGGAGGTGATGTGGCTGAAGAGGTGTCACGAGATTGGGATGGGCAGAAAAGCGTAGAGGAAGGACAAGGCAGGAGTTGTCGTCAGCAAGCTCCTGGAGAACGACTGGGGAAGAACGCACCGAGGATGGTGCGGCCGGTCTTGACGGCGTCCTTGCCCTCCCAGACCATGGCGACAACGGGGCCTGTGATCCCAAGTATATCAGCTCCTCGCCCATAAAATGTTAACTAACCGAACGCACCGCTGGCCATGTACTTGACAAGTCCGGGGAAGAAGCTCTTGGCCTTGAGGTCGGCGTAGTGGAGCTCGAGGTGCTCAACAGTCGCGTGGACCATCTTGAGGGCGACGAGCTTGTATCCGCGCTTCTCAAAGCGAGCGATGATCTCGCCGGTGAGTCCTGAGATTGGAGGAGTTAGAGAGGGTTGGAGAGGGTTGGGGAGGAGGAAGAGGGGAGAGGCGAACCGCGCTGGACACCGTCGGGCCTGTGGTGAGGTGTTTAGCTCGGGCTTTCGGTGGAGAGGAGATAGGAACGCACTTGATCATGATGTAGGTCTGCTCGGAGGACATGTTGACTGCAGAGGGAGCGCAAAGGGTTAGCGGGAACGTGCTGGGGTCGGACGGGGGGTTGCTGCTGCCACGTCGTTACTCGTTTCCCCGTTGAGCCCCTCCTGTCCTCCGCTCCTCCCACGCACTCTCCTCCACCCTCTATCGTCTGAACAGCATCGCCTCGTCGTCGTCGTCGTCGTCGTCGTTCAACGGTGCGATGTTCCCCTCCTTCCCTGCTCCCGCTCCTGCTCCTCCCCGTCCATGATTCTACCCTGACTGACTCCCAGCTGGACTGTACGCTGACTGAGTGGACGTACGTGAGATTGAGTGATGAAGGGGAGTTCGACTGGGGAAAGAGTGGACTGGGAACGAAAAAAAACGAATGTGGCCCAAGGCTGAAAGTTCCCACGGTCTTCCTCCGCCGATCTCGCTCAGCCAAGGTCAAGCTTGGCTCAGTCCTCTGCGACTCTGACTGCTCCATCTTCTGCTCTTTACCAAGTCTCGTACCGATGCGAACAGCAACAAGAGCAGCAGCGCGTGAGTCCCAGCTCGCACCACCGCTGGATCGAGCTCACCACCATCGCAGTCCTCTCCCTCCTCCTCCCCCTCTCCACCGCCCTCGACCCCTCCCTCGGCATCCCCACCAACGGCCTCCAATCCAACGGCATCGCGATCGGCCTCCTCCCCAACTGGAACCGTCAAAACGCTTTAACGGAAGTCAACTCCGCGTTCGGCAAAGCGATCAGCGTCATTGGAGATTATGTGAACGTCTCGCCGCAGGATTACTCGTTTGCGCAAGTGGGGTATCATCTGCCTGAGGTGGTGAGGGTCGATAGAGGGGACGTGCAAGCGGTGTACTCGCCTGCGATCCTCTTTTCCGATAATCTGGATCTGTGGACGGACGAGATGACCCAGGCGGTGGCGACGATGGCGAGGGACGTCAATAGGCGAGGAATCGTCGTCTGGGTTCGGTTGCTCTTCGAAATGGTGAGTTTGTTTCGCCGCTGATCTTGGGCGAGGAGGAAGCTGACGGCGAGCAGAATGGAGGATGGATGCCGTATGGCTTGCAGCCCGAACGCTTCCTGCAGATCTGGAAGGACGTAACGCTCGCCGTTCGCGCGCAAACAAACGACGTGCGCCCCCCTTCCTCCCCCCGAAACGGAGCGAGCTAACGACGCGCGCAGACCTACATGCTCTGGGCTCCGAACGTCTGGACCGGACCAGTCGACGATCCGTCACAAGGCTACGTCCCCTACTGGCCCGGCGAAGACTGTCCGTCCTCCCTCCTCTTCCCCTCTTCCCAGCTCACGAAACGAAACGCGCGCAGTCGTCGACATCGCAGGACTCTCCCTCTACTCCTTCGGCCTCAACAAACTCACCAACCGTCCCCCAGCCCCCAACCTCTTCCGCACCCTCTTCCAATCCTTCTACGACCTCCTCACCCTCAATGCCTCTTCTCCCCTGGACCTCACCGCCCCAAAACCCCTCGTCATCACCGAGACTTCCGCGCCGTTCTACTACGACGTACCCCCTTCTATTCGATTTGCCGAACTGGGGAGGGACGTGACGGTGCCGTTGCCGTACCCGAATTTGACGACGTTGGAACCCGCGCATGCGCCTAACGCGGGAGCGAACGACACGGACGAGCTTTATATCAAGGCGACGTGGTTCGTTCAGCTTACCTCAAACGAAACGGCGGCGAGGTTCCCTGCTCTCAAAGCTATCACCTGGGTGCGTCCCTCCCTCGCTCTCCTCTAAATGCTCACTGACAGCCCGCACAGTTCAACTACTTTAAAACCGGCGGAGAAACGAACGTTCTCGTCGACTTTCGAGCGACGGGTGGGAACCAGACGGTCGAGGCGTGGTTCAGAGGAGCGGCGGGGAATTTGACGGCGTTTGAGGAGGGGTATACGGGGCTTTCGGGGGCGGGGGAGGTCAGGGGTGGGGTGGGCGTTGCTGGTGGGCTTGCTGGGGGTGGTGGCGTTGAGGATCTAGAGGGGAGTGGTAGAGAGAGGGGAGTAGTATGTTGAGCTCATAGACACTGCTAGTGAAGACGGTTATTGTTCGAGTGCGGGGTTCTCGCTACCGAGCTTCGTTTGCGAGGCCGTTGTTTTTGAGCGTAGTCGACGGCGTTTGAAGGCCATTTTCGTAGCTCTTATCTGCAGAACCTAGAGCGTCGCTCCTGTTTCGCTGAAGAGTAGGACGGGAGCGAAAGAGGAGTCCAGGCGGAGCAAGGATCGCTTGAACAAACCGACTTCGCGACCTTGCAGAAGCCCGATAGCTCGCTCGCTCTCGACCATCCCTTAGCCCCCCTAATAGAACATTTCACAGTACAGCAAACATTCCACAACCCCCTCACCGCGCATACACCCACGGTCCCTCCGCCTTCCCATTCCCCTCTCCCCGTCCCTCGCCCTCGTGCTCCAAATCAATCTCAAACTGCGAATGCTCACTCCTCACTTCCACACTCCTCATCACCGTCAGCTGCGTCCTACTCCCCGTTCCAAACTCCGGCGGCTTCGACAGCCCGACGTTCGAGAGGGGGATACTGCTCGCACTCGCTTTTGGGGGGCGGACGAACGAGCGGAGGAGGACGACAAAGTTGCTTAAGCCACCGAAGAGGGCATAGACGTATCTGTGGTGCGAATTCGAGGTTAGCGGGAGAGAGGAGGGAGGGAGAAAGGGACGTACAGAGCGCCGATGGCGGCGATTTCGGCGAGGAGACCCGGATGAGCGATCTCGGCGGTTTTGATGGCGAGGGTTACTGCACGGGGGGTTATTAGAGAAAAAGAAGGCAGGAGGAAGGACGGACTGGTGGTGGCGAGGTAGGCGGCTGCGATGACCTGGTGGCGGGGTTAGGTTTTGAGGTGAGAGGAGGGGAGGAGAGCGTACGAAGATGATGACGATTGTGAAGACTAGGGAGCGGTATCCCCAGATGAGCGAACGCATCTGGCGTTGGTAGGAGGATCCTGTTGATGTCCTCGCGCGGAGGGTCTGCATCGATATGCTGAGAGAGCGAAAGTGTGCGACGCAAGCGAAGAAGAAGACCTGCTAGCGCTCGTCAGTTATATATTGTCCCTTGAAGCGAGAGAAAGAACGCACCCCCAGCTCCAACGCGACGAACGCGCTCCACGCCACCCACACCCATCTCCAGCTCTCGATGATCAACGCCGCGTTCCTCTCCAGCTCAAGCTGAACCGCAGGCATCTCGCTCGTATCTACTACGATTCCTGCATCCCAAGCAGCACTCGCCTGGACGAGCGTCGCGTCCACCGTCCGGTACAGAGCGAATGCCGTATTGTAGTGATCGCTCGCCGCGAGGGAGAGCCAGATGATGATTCCGAAGACGATGCAGGGGATGAGCAGGAAGAAGGTGTTGGCGGCCCAGGGGTAGTGGGCTATGTCGAGGCGGTTAGTGGGGGAGGGTTGGTGAGAGAGGATGGGAGCGAGTGCAGTCGCCCAGGCCTGCGAGAGAGTTTTAGTGGGAGCTCGGGAGGTGGAGAGAGGAGCATACGGTCATCCAGGCGGCTAACCATAGAGCTAGCCTGTACGGAAGGGTTAGCACGAGGCTGGAAGGAGAGTCGGGGAACTCACCAAACGGTGCTGCGCCACAAGATTGAGTTGCGCAGATCTGAGCCTGCTTCGCCGTACAGCTTTGTTTGCCAGAGGTACACCTGTGCCACTGCGTGTGCGTATCAGCTGCACCCTGTCCCATCGATGTGCCATGACAAAAGACGAACTCACAGCCCAAGAATATCGTCGAGAAGAAGATCCACCCGATCATAGGATGTACCGCGATCCACGTCCCCGCCGCCGTATGCTGCAGCCGCACCGTCCAGAACGATCCGTAGGACCATCTCAGTGCGAGAGAGAGCACGAGACACGCGGTCGACACGCCGAAAAGGATCGTGAGGGCGAGAAGTTGGCGCTTGAAGCTCGAGCCGGGCGTGAGGTAGAACTCGCTTTGCAGCTGGAGTCGGAGCGCCGGGAAGGGGTTGTTGGTGCTGTTCATTGTGTCGTCGAGGAGGCTTTTTTGGAGGTGTCGCTGCGGAAGGCGGGGAGGACGGCAACGAAGGCGTCGAGTCGTAAGGTCGCGCGAAAAGAGGATGCGCTGGCCAGGCTGAGGCACGCCAAGTTGTTTCGACCAGGAGAGCTCGTCGAGGGGCGAGGGGGGAGACAGGAGAGAACGGGGAAGCGGGACGGGGACCTATCCGGCGTGTTCCAGCACGCGTGCGCCGGCCTTGAGGAGGAGGTCCCTGCAGAGGAGGGGGCTCGACAGAGTTTAGACTCGGCCGGACGAGCCGACTGACTCCCTCGAGCCTTCAAAGGTTCAGACGAGAGCCGATAGATCATAGGGAGCAGCCTCAGGCAGCGCTCGCACTCGCCAGCAGTCTGCTCAGCCCCCTCCGTCGAGACAAAGTCTCTGCCAGTTCCACTCCTTCCTTGGCGTAGCGCAGCGTGGCTTAGTGCGTGGGGGACCCTGCTCCTTCCTCTTCGAGTCGAAGGAGAGGTCCCCGCGTTCGTGACAAAAGGAAGCTTTGTGGAGCGCGTGGGAGCCGTTAAGCGAGTGATCCTTGAGAAGCCATAGCTGGTGTAGAGCGCGTCGAATGAGATCGGAGCTGTTGAAGGTGATGGCGAGAGGACAAGAGCTGACGGAGAGATGGGTCGGCTGTTCTCCCTCCCGCCAACCTCCCAGCAGCAGCGACGACTCTCCCAGCAGCCACCTACGACTCTCGCCGGACCTCCAGCACCTCGCCAGACCCTCGGCACCTCCCCAAGCTCGCTACAAGCCCGAATGACCGGTGCGTCGCTTCTCGCCGCGTTTTGAGCTCGCGAGCTCACCAGCTCATCATAGATTACGCCGAGGAGCGCCGTTCAGAGCTCGAGGTGCTCGAGAGTATCTTTCCAGATGAGCTGACAGGTGAGGCGCGCGGCTAGTGATCTTTGGCGGGGTCGAGGAGGCAAGGTGGGAGGGAGGAGCTGCAGGGGCGGATTGGACAGCAGCAGGGCACGCTCGGCGTGGCGGAGAGCTTTGGAGGGAGCAATTTGGCCGGCACGAGTAGAGGCAGATGGAGGGGTGACCGGAGGAGGTTGTGGAGAGCTGGCTGGCGAGGAGACGTGCTGCTGCTTCTGCTCCGGCGAGCCAGCAGCTGTCGTGCCTGCGACGCTCGTAGACTGTCCGCTAAGCTTCCATTGCACCAGTTTAAGCTCGTGGTGGGGGTAGAGGGTGGTGGAGGAAGCCGTGCTGAGCTCAGGGTGGATATGGGAGTGCTGAGGCGTCACGAGCTCTGCGAGGGGAAGGAAGAGTGCAGGAGTGCTGGAGAAGGTGCGGAAGGAGATGGAGGGAGCTACGGTCTAGGTGGAGCGGCGTTCCCTCTCGTTTTCGTTGACGAGGTGAAGCCTGCTGTCCCCCTCCAACAGCTCCGGAGACGGTCGTCTGCTGGCGCTTCGTAGCCTCAGTTCTCGCTGTACTTGTGCTAACCTGACCCCCCCCCCCCCCCCCCCCTTGCAGTTTTTTCAGAAGACAAGCTCGCCATCCCGAGATTGTTCACCCCAACGACCCCCCGTACGCCTCTCCCCCGCGTTCTCCCCAGTCCGCAGGGCTTGCTGACGCGTTGCGGAACAGATGCCCTATCCCTCATCATTCAATATTCACCAACCTACCCTGACGAGCTACCGGAAATCTCGATCGAATGCCTCGAAGGAACGATGAGCGAGGGGTTGTGAGGTGGGGCTCGTGATGGGGCTCATTGGAGCTGTGAGTGCTTCCGTCGCGCGATAGGAAGGGAGTGATGATTGGAAGAGGAGGGGGTTGGCGCACGGGAGGATCGTGGAGGCTCAAGCCTGGGAGGACCACCTTCGAACCGGCAGCTGCACGCACAGCGAGAACGCGAGCTGACTCTTGCGTGTTCCCTCGTCGCAGGCGAATGACTCGATCGGAATGGTATGGCGCTGTTCTTGTTCAGCGTGGACCTGAGCTAACCCCCGCGCGCAGGCAATGGTGTACACTCTCTCCCTCTACCTTCGCGAATCGTTAGCCGCCATGATCGAGGATCGTTACGCACGGTTACAGAAGGCTGCTGATGAGAAGGCGCGAATTGAGGAAGAGGTACGCCGCTCTCTCCTCCCCGCGCAAGCGACGACTGACTCGCAACGCAGGCGGTGGCGATCCAGACGGCTGGCACAAAGGTCACGCTCGAGTCGTTTGAGGAGTGGAAGGTCGGGTTCGAGGCCGAACTGGTGATGAAGAAAAAGCAGGAGGAGCAGGATCGTCTCAAGGCACTGCCGCCCAAAGAGCGAGAAGAGACGAAGCGATACCTCGCCAAGCTCTCAGGTGCGAACTTCTTCGCTTCTTCGTCGCGGCTTCTGAAGCTTACAAACGACTACGTGCAGGACGACAACTGTTTGAGAAGGATTCGGCGCTCTTTGCCTCCGATGCAGCGTTCGACGAGGACGGGGCCGAGGCGGTCGATGTGTCGCTGTACGAGCGGGTGGAGGGACTTTCGGAGGACGAGGAGGAGGAGACCAAGCTCGGGGATATGAGCGATTCAGATTAGTGGAATAGACGACGTCCTCGATTCGGCGAGGACTTGAGACCGGGACTGGGAACGAACGAACGGCATTGCTTCCAACCTCGCTCCACTAACTACGCTCCCTCGCCAGCTCGCTCCACCTCCCACCCCTGCTCCGCTGCTTTCTTCAACAAGACCTTATTCAACACCATCCTCAACCCCAGCGGCATCCATTCCCTCCCCTGCCCATCCACTTGCGCCAAATTCTCCAACGACCCCTCGAACCAACCGCCGATGATCGCTTCGAACGCCACAGCCGAGTGAAGACCTACGTCGAGAAGAAACTGCGCGTAAAGGTTCAGGGCAGGCTCGCCGAGGTTCCTTTCGAGCGCGCGGAGGTTGAACAGTGTCGTCGAGGAGGGGAGGCAGGGCTTGGGCTCGAGGATCTCGACGTCGGAATCCGAGTCGCAGGAGGGGGCGACGGAGGGGGTGGAGGAGGGACCGCGCGCGAGGGCTGAGGTAGTGCGGGCTTGCTTGCTCGAGGAGGAGGTGGCCGAGCTCGTGAGGCGCTTGAAGGGGTGCGAGGAATGCGAGTCCTCCCCGCCCGTCGCGATCCAGGCGCCGTTCTGGCGCTCTACTACGACTAGTCAAGTGCAGCTGGCGACGGAGCAATGGAGCTCGCCGCGGTAGTTGCCGAAGCTGCTGGGTCGGAGGATGGCGAGGGAGAAGCTGTGCTGGTGGGCGAGGGAGGTTGCGTGGGCTGTGAACAGCTCCAAGTTGGGGGCTTCAAAGGTCGCGAGGAAGGAGTGGCGAGAGATGGGAGGCTGTGATTAGTGAGCGAGGTTAGCGGGGACCAATACCCGAGGAGGTGAGAGACTTGCTTTGGCGAGAGACGGAGTCGAACCAACGCGCTCTTCGGCCTTCGCAGCGACGACGACGAGTTGACGCCGGCTGGGACTCGGAGTTGGCGCGAAAGACCTCTCGCGCAGCTCCTTCTGCTCCTTGTACCCCGTTGGAAGGTGCGTCGTGTGCACCCAATCCCCCGCCTCGACGACCCAGCGTCCATCGGCGTCCTCCTTCGCAATCACGAACCACCTGCACGACGGCTTCTTCTGGTACGCGCCGGCTTCCGACCCCTGCTTCGAGCAGACGAGCTTGTACGTCGTCTTCGTACCACTCCCCGAGACTACGGCACTGAAGCCGTGCTGGATGGCGCTCGATTTGACGGCGGAGCGAAAGTCGAGGAGCGAGGCGAACGAGTCGTTGAGTCGGGGGATGGGAGTCTGTGAGCCAGCGTTAGCGGGTCTCTAGAGGTTGTAGAAGATTTTACGCACTGGGTCGGTGAGAATGACAACCTGCAGGCGCTTCGCCTTCTCGGAACTCGAAGATGGAGACGCGACGTCTGAAGATTGACCGCCTTGCTGTCCTCCCAGCGACGTCTGCTGCACAAATCTCGCTCCTCGAAGCCGCTTCGACTCCTTCTCTCGCTTCTCCCCCTCCCGCCGCTCCCTCGTCTCGTCCTCCTTCGCCCATGCCTCCTTCGCCTTTTCGAACTTCCGCTCCAGCTCGCTGACCACCTTGCAGGCCTTGATACGCGCCGCCTCGTCTAGCTGAAAACAAATCTTGTGGTTGTGCGAGTAGACCGCTTCGGCAACGACGTCGTCGGAGTCCCCGCCGCACTCGAGGCGGACGAAGAAGTCACAACGCGTCGACGAGAGGGGATCGACAAAGGCGCAGCGGGAGGTGTTGCCGGACTGGTTTATGGCGTGAGAAAGGGTGAATCCGTGAGCATCTGGAGATGGGATAAGCGCACGGTCGCGTAAAAAAGGGGAGGTGGGGCTTACACGCTGCGCGAGTGACAGTGAGCTTGAACTCGAGCGCGTTCGAGTCCCGCGCGGGCCAAGTTGAGCCTATTGCTGGGAACAGATAGAAGGATGCCATTGAGAACGACGAGAGTGGTGGAGGGGAGAAAGACGAGAGAACGCGGGAAAAGTGGCTGGTCCCGCGAGGAATGCTGCACTTTGACTTTTCGACGCGTTTGATCGTCGCTCCTCTCTTTTCTGATCGAGCTTTGCGAGCTTCACAGCGCGTATCTAGAGCACGCACAGGGGTACTTAGGTGCTTGCAAGCACCCAGCTGCGCGCTGAGGCTAAGCGCCTCGCTTTGCCTGGCTTCGCAGAGCAAGATCGCGAATAAGACCCGTTAGACTCGCTCTCCTCCCACCAACGGGTCTTATTCGTTGTCTCCCTCGAAGCAAACCCGGCTAAACATGTTCTCCTACAACTGCCGCAGGAATCTCCTCCAAGCTGCTCTTCTTCTCCACCACATCCAGCTCAAACGTGCTAACGCCGTCCCTCCAGCTCTCCACCTCTCCGGCCCATACGCCAACACCGGAGAAACGAATCGAATTAAACGCGGGTTTGGTGCTGTGCGACCTCGGAGGTGGTTTTGCCGAAGGAGGCGGAGGGATCGAGAGGGATTTGGGGGCGGAGCCGGGGGTGAAGGAGCGAGCGCAGAGAACGACGTTCGTGAGGGTGCCCCAGAAGGCGTCGATGTCTGTAAGAGATGATTAGCGGGTGTGTGGAGTGGGGAGCGAGGACTTACAGAATGTGGAGAGAGCGACACAGGTCCCGAGAGAGGTACTTCCTCCTGCAATCTCCTCCGTCCGCGCCAGGAGGATCGCTACAGGCTCGTCTCGTCAGTGATGTTCTCGACGCAGTCAGAGACGAGGAGAAGTACCTTCGAGTGCCAGGAAACTGGTAGCGAGAGCGAGCGTCATGGTCGTCACGAAGACTAGAACTCGAAAGGACCAGATCAGCGACCGCAATTGGGAGGCGGGGAGTCTGGCAGGATCACTCTGGAGTTGGAGATTTCGCATCGCGCGAAGGAGGGAGCGGAACTGAGCGTAAGCGGCGAGGGTGTAGACCTGCGAAGGGAGCCAGATCAGCTTCCAGCGAGGAGAGTGAAGGAAGAGCTCACAATGAGGAGAGTCGATACGGCCACTGTCAGTCAGCAACCATCGCAACGAAACGGTGGGCGCCACTCACTTGGTGTGGGGCGATATAAGACCCCACCGACGTCCTCGCGATGTGCACGAGCCACAGGTTGCCGCTCCTCCATCTAGCAACCGCCGCCACCACGCAGCAAACGAGGCTGAAAGCGTAGACCCTCGAGATGACGGTGAGCTGGATGCTGAACGACGGCCCAGGGTCGATATAGAATTTTGCGCGCAGAACTGCTTGCTTGAGGAGGAAGGGGTTGGTGCCGTTTGACATGGCGCCCGTGGGAGAAGGCAAGAGAGCTTCTGACGCGGGGTGATGGGCAGACGGAGAGAAGCGTTCTGCAGAAGAGGGAGGCCCTTCCCCTTGACGACGAGTTGAGCGATGGGGGCCAAGCGAAGGTTGGGAAGAAGTCTCAGAACGAAAAGGAACAAGTTGTGCGGAGAGGGTCCGGCGGAGAGAGTCGAAGCTTCGGCGAGCAGTTTGGCTGGAAACGCTGTGTCTGAGTTTAGACACGAACGGAATAGCGAGCAGGTAGGCGTGTGGGCCCTAACCGAGCGCACACAACGCGAGGAAGTGAAGCAGCGTTCTGGAGGCGGATCGAGGAGAGCATGTTTCGCGGAAGCCCCGAAAGCGAGTCAGGCGAGCTTCTTGAAGGCGGCAGGATGCCAGCTGAGTGTTGGTATCGTGGTGGGGAGAAGAACTCAGGAGCGACGCGTCCTTGCTGAGTACAGGGCCAAGTTCGCCCAGGCGACCTCGCGACAGGAATGCCTCCTCCCACTCACCTCTCAACTCTCAGCAGCAGGTGCCGCCCTCGCCAGGTGCTCCCGAAGGATCCCAGCACTCGCCACTCCAGTCGGCCCCCCTCCTCGAACCGCCAGCGACCGTCCCGAGCCACCAAGGCACGCTCAGGAGCTTCGTCCATCGATCCTTCCCAAGAACCCCCGCCCTTCGCAGTCCGCCTACCGCCTCGACAGAGCTACTGATTGAACCATGTCCGCTGCATCCGCCACGTCCATCGCCCAGGTGACAGCAAGTGAGTCCTCTTCCCGCCAAGTCAACAAGTTGCTCGTGAAGAGGGGTCGTTTGCGGGGAGAGGGCAGGGAGATCGAGGGAGGGCGGGAAAACAGCCTTATGCTGTTGGAGTGTAACGGATTGCAGGCGTACACGCTGTCAGCTGTGCTCGAGTGTGTTCAGTTTGTTCGTTTGGGAGGAATGCGACCAGCGCGCGTGAAGGCGTCGAGACACGACAGCTGACTCGTCCTTCCTCCAGCCATCACTGCAACGTATGGAGGACTCTTTACCACCTCCTTTGCCGCCGCACCAACCTCGACCAGAGCTGCCGCCGCTTCCATCTTCGACCCCTCTCGACCCAATCCAGTCGCGTTCAACCCCGCAGAGTGCTTTCACCCTCTGCGTCTCCGATCCTAAGCTAAGCTAACCACCTGCTGGAACAGCCCACTCGCGTTGTTTATCATCCAGGCGGCGCTCATCGTCGCGTTCTCGCGCTTCCTCCACTTCTTCCTCGTCAAGGTCAGGCAGCCTCGAGTCATCTCCGAGGTCGTTGCTGGCATTCTGATCGGGCCATCAGCCTTTGGTGCGTCCCTTCGTTACCCTCGAAAAAGGACGACAGCTGACGGAGCCCGCAGGCCGCATCCCTGGCTTTACCTCGTCCATCTTCCCAGCCCCCCTCGATCCCCTTCCTCAATCTCGTCGCGACCATCGGCCTCATTTTGTTCCTCTTCCTCGTCGGCCTGGAAGTCGACTTCTCTCTATTCCGCCGCAACGTTCGCGCGTCGACTTCCATCTCGGCGTTTGGGATGATCGTTCCTTTCGCTCTCGGAGCGGCGGTGAGCAAGGGAATCTACGATCGCTTCGTCGACGAGAGTCAGGTCAAGTTCGGGACGTTCCTGCTGTTCATCGGTACCGCCAAGTGAGTCCTCGTCCCAGGCGGTGAAACCAGGAACGCAGCTGACGAGATCGACAGCGCCATCACCGCCTTCCCCGTCCTCGCGCGCATCCTCACCGAGCTCGAGCTTCTCCAGAACCACGTCGGAGTCATTGTTCTCAGCGCTGGAGTCGGAAACGACGTCTTGTGCGTCCTTCCTCGGTCTCCCTCCCTCGCCCGCTAACGTCGCTCTCCACAGCGGCTGGATCCTCCTCGCTCTCGCCATCGCGCTCGTCAACGCCTCGTCAGGGATCATCGTCCTCTACGTCCTTCTCACCTCGGTCGGCTGGGTTCTCGCCCTCTGGTTCGTCTTCCGGCCGCTGCTGGTTTGGACGTGCAGGAAGACGGGCTCGTTCGGCGAAAGGGGCCCGACGCAGGGCGTTGTGTGTGCTATCGTCTTCCTCGTTCTGACGAGTGCGTGGATCACGGATAGGATTGGCGTGCATGCGATCTTTGTGAGTCCTCGATCTCGAACGCTGGGAGGTGGAGCTGATGCCGTCGCTTCGATAGGGAGGATTCCTCGTTGGCCTCATCATTCCGAACAAGATCAGGAGCCCGTTGACGGAGAAGATTGAGGATCTCGTTTCGGTTCTGTTCCTTCCTCTCGTGCGTACAAGCTTCCTCACTTCCGTGGAATCGAAGCTAATTCTCGCTTCGCAGTACTTTGCTCTTTCGTTCGTCCCTCCCCGTTCTTTGCACAAGCCGTCACTGACCCATCCTCGCAGCGGACTCAAGACTGATCTCGGTCTCGTTGCCAACGGGAGCATCTGGGGCTGGACCATCTGCGTTATCGTCGTCGCCTTCTTCTCCAAGTTCATCAGGTGAGCCGCCGTGAGCTCTGCGGTTTCTCGTGAGCGCTTGCTGAAGGGAATTGTAGCTGTGGGGTGGCTGCCAAGGTCGGCGGAATGGACTGGAGGGAGAGTGGCGCTGTCGGGAGTCTGATGGCGTGCAAGGGATTGGTCGAGGTGAGCTAGGCGTGATGAAGTAGTCAAGGAGTGTGCTGATTAGTCTTTCGCAGCTCATCGTCCTCAACATCGGCTTGCAAGCCAACATCCTTAACCCGGAAGTCTTTGCGATGTTCGTCACGATGGCTCTGTGAGTTTGTTCTCGCCTTCCTGTTGCGCTCGCGGGCTGACGAGAGCGGAACAGCGTCACGACCTTCCTCACGACTCCCCTCACTATCGCCTTCTACCCCGCCTCGTACCGCCTCAAGAAGGAAGCCAGCACCCGCGAAGCCCTTCGCAAGACCGGCAACCGTCCCTCGAGCGATCACGCTCAGACCACGCGCTTCGCCGTCGTCCTCGAGCGGTTCGACCACCTCTCTGCCGTCTTCACCTTCACTAAGCTCGTTAAAGCTCCCATTCAGTTCTCCCTCGCCCCTCCTTCCCCATCTCACTCCACCACCGCGCTCAACGAGAAGGCTCCCGAGGTCGACGAGCTCGAGCAGAAGGAGGTCACGATCGACGCGATCCGCCTTATCGAGCTCTCGGAACGAACGTCGGCGCTCATTCAAGCCGCCGAATCGCAAGAGGTGCTTTGCGCCGCCGACTCGCTCAGTCAGATCTTCCGCACGTTCGCGCTCGGACAGGGGATCCGCACGACGACGGCGGTTTCGATCGTCGGGCAGGACTCGTTCTCGACGCTCGTGGCGGCGCATGCGGAGGAGCATGGAGCGGATATGGTGCTCCTTCCTTGGGCGCTGCAGACGACTAAGGTCGAGGAGGGCGTTGCGGCGAGCTTCTTACCCAACCCGTTCGAGTCCATCTTCAATAGGGGATCGTCCTCGAGGGAAGGGTCGCCGCAGTACGCTACGTTTGTTCGCAAGGTCTTTGCTGAGGGTGCGTTCTTCCTCGCCCGAGTGTGGACTGAGAGCTGACGGCTGGTGCGTACAGCCACCTGCGACGTCGCTCTCTTCGTCGATCGCGGTATTGAGCCCGACTCGTCTTCCCCCTCGATTCTCTCCGGCCGTACCCACCTCTTCTTCACCTTCCACGCCGGTACCGACGACCGCGCCTGCCTCGACCTCGTCGTCCAACTCGCCTCTCGCAACCCCGGCATCACCGCCACCGTCCTTCGCATCCTCCCCTCCGCCGAACCCCCTTCCGACGATCTCGCGACGAAGCAGAATACGCGCGGGGGATCATCGGAGGCGTCCGAGCCTGAGGCCCCGATCTTATTCTCCCAGCTTACGGTGCATGGAGGAGGAGGAGCGACGGATACGATCTACCCCACGCACGCGGGGCTCGACTCTGAGACGGCCGACAACCTCGCTCTCTCGCACTGGTTCGACCCCTCCTCCACTCCAAGGCCCAAGGTCATTGAGGAAGGCCTCGCGAGGATCTCGCACCAGACTCTCTCGTCGTCTCAGCCTTTGCACCTCTCGATCGCGCGCGCGGGGGCAGCAGCGTTGGCGAGTCAGGTCCCGTTCATTGTCGTTGCGGGACGGGGGAGGCGGGACGCGATTTCGCATTCGAGGGAACTGGCGGCGTTCCTCAAGGAGAACCTCGAGGCGGTCCAGAGTGGGATCGCGGCGTCGACCGAGGTGAGGAGGTCGTTGGGAGACCTTGGGGTTGCGTATTTGGTCAGCGGGGTGGGGAATGGGGTGCTGGTGGTGCAGAAGGCTGGAGGCGGGGGGAGGGTCAAGGATAAGGGGGTTTAAGCGAGGTGAGTACGCGCTGGACGGGAAGTGGTTTGGGAGCGAGGCTGATGCTCTTTGCGCAGGACTTGGACGGACAGTTTTATTGATGTGATTTACGCATGGGCTCTTGGTTTATGATGGATCTTGGATACGATAATGGCATACCTCTTCGTTTTTGCAGAAACTTGTTCGGTGTGCGAAGGAGAGAATCGAGGACGGAGGAGCCTCCCCACCAATTCAGCCCAAGTCGTCTCCTCCTAGTTGACTCGTTCCCCTCTCTCCCCTCCACCTCCCACCTCCGTCCTCAGCTCAAGGCAGCGTCTCATCACCTGCCACCCCTCCAGCCTACCGTAGCAATGAGCCACGTCGCCCTCTCCCGCCGAGCTCTCGCCCTCCGCACTCCCATCTCCCGCATCGCTTCCTCCTCCCGACTCCTCTCCTCCGTCTCCGCCGCACCCAACACTCTTGCCAACAACTCTCAGCAACAAAGGAACCTTGGAACGGGCGCGAAGAGCGAGGCGCAGGCTGCTGTGTGAGTCACACGAGTTTTTTTTTCTTTCGGGAGGAGGGAGAGGGTCGAGGAGCGAGCGCTCGGTGGGAGGTGGAGATCGGAGGATGGGGGGCGGCTGGGGAGAGCTCTGGTGGAGTGGTATGGGAGTGGTATGGAGTCGGAGGATTGCAGTACGCAATGGGGTGCTGGGCTGGCTTGACTCGATGCAACGACCGCGGCTTCGTGCTCTTGCTTAAGCCTCTCAGAGAGACGATGAGGCGCCGGCTTGTGTGGATGGGAGGGGTGGATGAATCTACTCCCAGAGGCAACAGTCTCGTGGCTGTGACAGACGAGCGCTGAAGAGCGGGGATCGACCGAGAAGCTGCTCCGTCCTCGTCCTCAGCTCTCGTTGTTCAGAGGGCCTTGCACTGCCAGATGAACAGCATACTGACAGCAAGAACCACTCCACAGCCGTGCTACTCCTTCCCCATCCTTCCAAACTCCCCCTCCTGCCGCCACTTCCGCCCCCTCTCCCCTCAGTCGCCACTCGTCCGGCGAAGAGCTCGACACCTCCTTCATCGGCCTCTCGGGCGGACAGATCTTCCACGAGATGATGCTCCGCCACAAGGTCGACAAGGTCTTTGGCTACCCCGGAGGAGCGATCCTCCCCGTCTTTGACGCCATCTACAACTCGACCCACTTCGACTTTGTTCTCCCCCGCCACGAGCAAGGCGCTGGACACATGGCCGAGGGATACGCTCGCGTTACTGGAAAGCCTGGAGTCGTCCTCGTTACCTCGGGACCCGGAGCGACGAACGTGATCACGCCCATGCAGGACGCCCTCTCGGACGGAACTCCTCTCGTCGTCTTCTGCGGACAGGTCGCGACGAGCGCGATTGGATCCGACGCGTTCCAGGAGGCCGATATCGTCGGCATCTCGCGCAGTTGCACCAAGTGGAACGTCATGGTCAAGGACATCGCTGAGCTCCCTCGCCGGATCAACGAGGCGTTCAAGATCGCTACCTCTGGCCGCCCTGGGCCCGTCCTCGTCGACCTCCCCAAGGATGTCACCGCCGGTATCCTTCGCCAGGCCATCCCCGCCAAGTACCTCCACCCTGAGCTCACCGAGCGCTCCCTCCCCTCCCGCAACCGCGCCCACTCCTCCACCTCCTCCACCGGCGCCCACGCCGCTCCCATCTCCGACGCCGCGCTCCAAAAGGCCGCCCACCTCATCGCCAACGCCAAGCAGCCCGTCATCTACGCCGGACAGGGCATGCTCTCGACGCCCGAGGGACCCGCTCTCCTCAAGCGCCTCAGTCAGGAGGGCAACATTCCCGTCACGACGACGCTTCAGGGACTCGGAGCGTTCGACGAGCTCGATGAGCGCAGTCTCCACATGCTCGGAATGCACGGATCCGCCTACGCCAACCTCGCCATGCAGAGCGCCGACGTTATCATTGCTCTCGGAGCTCGTTTCGACGATCGCGTTACGGGCAAGGTCGACAGTCCGTCCGTTTCGCTTCGTTCCTAAGCTTCGATCGCTAACGTGTTCGTTCGCAGCCTTCGCTCCTGCCGCTCGCAAGGCCGCCGCCGAGGGACGAGGAGGTATCATCCACTTTGAGATCCAGCCCAAGAACATCAACAAGGTCATCAACGCCAACGTCGCCATCACCGGAGACGTCAACGACTCTCTCGCCGCCCTCCTCCCTCTCCTCCCCGAAGTCGCTCCCGAGCGCGCAGAGTGGTTCGCCAAGATCAACAAGTGGAAGAAGGCGTACCCGTTCACGTTCGCCCCGAGCGACCCCACGAAGGGAGAGCTCATGAAGCCGCAGGAGGTCGTCGAGGCGCTCGACAAGTGGTGCGAGGAGCATGGCAAGGAGAATGTCATTATTGGGACGGGAGTCGGGCAGCACCAGATGTGGGCAGCGCAGCACTACCGCTGGAGGCACCCTCGCTCGTGGGTCTCGTCGGGAGGACTTGGGGTGAGTCCATCGCGCTTTTGATATGGTGGAGGACGGGAACTGATGTGGTTTCGTGCGCGCAGACGATGGGTTTCGGACTCCCTGCCTCGATCGGAGCCAAGGTCGCAGCGCCTGAGAAGATTGTCGTCGATATCGACGGAGACGCTTCGTTCTCGATGACCGCCATGGAGCTCGCTACCGCCTCGCAGTACAAGATCGGAGTCAAGGTCCTCATCCTCAACAACGAGTTCCAGGGCATGGTTCTTCAATGGCAAGGTCCGTCGCTTTCGCTTTCGTACTGAGATGGAGCTGACCGACCCGCGCGTACGACAGATCTCTTCTACGAGAAGCGTTACTCGCACACGGAGATGGTCAACCCCGATTTCGTCGCGCTCGCCAAGGCGATGCACGTTCACGCCATCCGCTGTACTTCGCTCGACGACCTTCCCGCCAAGATGAAGGAGTTCATGGAGTACGACAACAACCTTCCTATCCTCATGGACGCCAGGGTCGTCAAGACTGAGCACGTTTACCCCATGGTGCGTTCCGATCTCGTTCGTGTGGCTGAGCGGGGAGCTGATGAATTTTTTCGCAGGTCGCCGCTGGAAAGGCGTTGGACGAGGTCCTCCTTCACCCTTCGTTGAAGCCCATCACCGCTGCCGACCGAGGTTAGACTCTCGTTCCCTCTCTTACTACCCCATCGCATGTCATATCTATTCCTCCCTCGTCGATTCCTACCTTCTCCTTCTTCTTTCCTTGGGTACCTTCTTTGATTATTACGTGTGCAACCAAAACGACCGCGTGTGTCGAACTTGATCTTGCTCCAGCTCGACAGCGTACGAAAAAAGGCTGAGCCAGCGAAACGGGCGGAGTCCGCGTCCGTCGGACCGAGCACAAGCAGCCGACTCAAGCTTGGTCGAACTCCCTTGCTCTCCCTCCACAACTCCCCGCCGATGCTCTCCTCCGACGAAACGTACCCAGCCTTCGCATTCAGCCTCTGGGACCGCCCAGACGGCGCAGGGACGTTCGCATACAAGGTCCTCGGTAAGCGCGAGGAAGGTACCCCGCTCGTCCTCATCCACGGGTACGCTGCTCTCTCTCTCTTTCGCGTAGAGAGCTGATGTAAGTAGACTGAGCGCGGTGGGATTGGTGGATTGGAGTCCGTTGGCGGAGGAATTGGCGAAGAAGAGACCGGGTACGCGCACCTTGCGCCGGCGGGACAGAAGAGCTGATGGGAGTTAGTCCTCGTGTTTGATAATAGGGGGATTGGGCACTCGACGTTGGGCAAGGGGAGGGAGGGGGACAAGTATGGGATGCAGGAGATGGCGGACGATGTGGTCGAGTTGGTGAAAGTGCGTCGTTGTTGACGGAGAGAGGGAGATCGAGGGAGCTGATCTGGCCTACAGCATGTGGGATGGAAGGAGGTGGATATGCTGGGGTTCTCCATGGTGAGTCGCGAGCTGGGGAGGCGGGCGATGGGCGCTGATTCGGTGAGGCAGGGTGGGATGATTGCGCAGACGCTCCTCGTTACTCCTCAGCTCCCGTTCAAGGTCAAGCATGCTATCCTCGCTGCCACTTCAGCGTACGTACATTACAATTCTCTACTGGACGTCGCTGACAGGAGAAACAGAAAAGCGGGACGCTCGGATTTGATAGGCGCGATTCCGAAGCCTGCGAAGCCCAACATGTCGCTCGAGGAGAAGAAGGACCTCGTCCGGCCCTTCGTTTACGTGCGTACCTCTGGCTTCAATGTAGCACGATTGACTAACGAGCTCTCGCCGAATAGATCGGTTACGATCCCTCTTTCGTCAAGGACCCAAGGGTACGTTTCTCCTCACTCCCCCCTTCTTCGTAGCAGCTGATGCTGCTCCTACAGAATGCTGCCATCCTTGAGCAGCGAGTAACGGAATCAGTTATGAACCGCCGACCAGCTTCCGTGATGGGTGCGTTCACTTTCGCTCTCGACGAGCGAGCCTTTGCTGACGCCTCTTCGCAGCTCAACAACTCGCAGTCGTTCGTCCACTTCCATCTCTCTAAAAACAGTCGCTCATTTCGCTCATTTAGATTCAAGGCTACAACGTGCGCGATAAACTTCGTGCCGCAATTCCTTCCACTCTCCCAGTCCTCAGCATCCACGGAGACCTAGATCGTGAGCTTCCTCTCTCGCTTTTCCAGACTACTGGCTAAGCGAGCGCAAACGCAGGTTCCGTCTACCCCTCCGAGCGCAAGCACATCCTCGCTGGAATCCCGCACCTCCAAATCGCCAAACTCCCTCGAGACGATATCGGCCACATGTACGTCCTCGTCCCTTCTCTCTCTCGAGCGGAACTGATACATGCAACAGGTGGTACGAGTACTTTGGGATCAAGTTCTGGTCCAACCTCCTCAACGACTTCCTGGACGACAAACCCGCGCGCCCGATCGTTCCGGAGGGAAAAGGCGAAGCTGTGATCCCCTCCCCGGTAGAATAAACCAGTAGGAACGTGTAACATCAAGCGCAATTGTTATTACTTTGCTGCTCCCGCCGACGCGTACTCGCTCGGACTCTTCGCTTTGATCACGAGCGCGTGGAGGCCCGCTGCGAACTCGTCTTTCAGAGCGTCGTTGACGAGGCGGTGGCGCGCGATGGCGCGCTGTGGAGAGGCGCTTAAGTCAGTACTGCTTCGGGGACTTGCAGGCGTCGAACGCGAGGAAGGAGAGGCGAGCGCGAGTGGGGAGGAGAGAAAGACGCACCTTCCCCTCGAATTCAGCGCTCACTACTTGGACAGTAAAGTGCGTCTCCCCGTTCCCTCCGCCCGATTCACGCATAGGCGCATGGTGGCGATGGGCCGCAGAGTCGTTGGAGATGGCGAGGTGGGTGGGGGTGAGGGAAGCGGTGAGCTGCGTGGAGGAGGCGGGTCGTCAGCGCGGTTCCTCGGGTGTTTCGTGAGGTGTTTCAGAGGTCGCAGGGATGGCTCGGAGGAGGGAGTTTGTCTTGGAGAGGGGTACGAAGCTCCCGCAGGCGATTCGAAGCTGGTCCTCCCTCCAGAGCCTCGTCGAGCGTCCCAGGCTTTCCCAGGCCTTCCCTAGGATCTCCTCGACATCTCCAAGACACAGCAAGAGCAGGAGGATTCACGACACGAAGCAGGACGCCCGATCCGACGAATCACCTTGTCCCGAATCGCAGCTTCCATCGTTCCTCGAGCGTGAGCGCTGGCGCTGAAGGTTCTGAGCGTAGTTGACGTGCGTTGGAGAGTGACGTGAACGGGACGGAACGCCCTCGAGCGGACGGGGAGCATTGGAGGACGATAAAGAGTCAAGAGTTGGCCCACGCGCTCTCGCACCTTCGAGTCTCGCCCTCGCGTCGGCTTGGGGGCGATTTGGTGAGAGCGCCGGCTGGACTTGTATCCGCACTTATTCACAAGGATGGATCCTCAGACTGAAGCTGTCCGCCGTAATCTCACTCAGTTTACTCCTCGAAAGGCGCAAGAGCTAACCCAGCAGCGAACGCAGAAACTCTCATCCTCATACACGCCTTCCTCACGGCTCAACAGCTCCCCAAGGCAGCTGCAGCCCTCACCAAGGAGCTCGGAAAGAAGACGGCCAACTTGGGTAACGAGGTGGAGGAGGAGAGTGCCAAGCATGCTGGCACCGAGCTCGTTAGGCTCGTGAGGGCCAAGATTGATTTCGCAAAGGACCAGTGAGTCGCCGTTTCGCTGCTGGGGAGCTCAGTGGGGGGTATTGGAAAGGTTCTGGAAGTGGGAAGGACGGCGGGCAAGCTTGGGTGGAGGAGAGTGCACGCTAGGAGGGAGATTGGGAGGATGAGGAGCGCCTCTCTCCTCTTGTGAGGACGTAGGTGTGGGTGCTGAAGGATGGGAGGGCAGGAGACGAGCTGAGATATGCTCAGAAGGCGGACTGGTGCAGCAGGAGTCGAGCTGCGAAGCTGCCGGCAGCTCAGGATCTCATGAGCTCGAGCTAACCACCTCTTTCCCTTCGCAGAGAGCTCAAGAAGGCCTCGTCTAGCAAGGCTGCCCCCAGTAACCTCTAGCCCATCATTCTGGGACCAAACGCAGCTAACCCAACGCGCAGAATCCGCCTCCCTCACCGAAACCATCTCCATCGACTCTTCCTCCGATTCGTCGTCCTCCGAGGAGGAAGCCCCCAAGGTCGTCGTCAGTGCGTTGCGGTCATTGCATCACATGGGAGAGGGTGGAGCTAATGACCTTTTGCAGAGGCGAAGAAGGCTGCCAAGGTCGCTGCTCCCGCACCCGTCGCGAGCTCCTCTTCCGAGTCGTCGTCGTCTGAGGAGGAGGCAGCTGGTGCGTTGCCGTGTTTGAGGTGAAGAAAGGCAGAGCTAACGCCTGGATACAGCTCCCGCACCCAAGAAGGTCGTCAAGGCGGCATCCAGCTCTTCCAGATCCTCCGAGCTCCGAGTCTGGGGCTGGGGCTCCCGCTCCCAGTACGTTCCCGTTTGCGCTTTTCGTAGACATTCATTCACCTTTGATCTGCAGAGGCTGCTCCCAAGGCTGCTGCCAAGCCCGCTGCTTCCAGCTCATCCGAGGAGAGCTCTTCTGAGGAGGAGACCCCCGCTGGTGAGTCGCTTCTGCATCCTCCTACGCGCTTTCAAGCTCACCAAATCTCCCGCAGCCGTCGTCGCGAAGAAGACCAAGGCCGCCGCCGCTGTCCCTGCCCCCGCTTCCTCCTCCGCCAGCTCCTCCAGCGACTCCGACTCCGACGCTCCCGTCGCCGCCCCCACTCCCTCCAAGAAGGCCGCCGTACCCGTCGCCAAGAAAGCCGCGTCCTCCTCCTCTTCCTCGTCGTCCTCCTCCGAATCCGAAGCCGAGAAGCCCGCCCCCGTCGCAGCCCCTACCACGAAGCGCAAAGCCGCCTCCTCCAGCTCTTCCTCCGACTCGTCCTCCGACTCCGATTCCGCCCCTCCCAAAAAGCAAAAGCTCGCCACCGTCATCGCTGCCCCCGTCGTCGTCGCCATCGAGCAGAGCGCACCCCCTACCCCGAATGGCTACGACTCGCCGGCGGGAAGTGGGTACGATTCGATGAACCCGGAGCGCAAGAGAAGGGTCGCGAACGAGCCGTTTAGGAGGATCAAGGCTGAGAACGTGACGTTTGCGGACGACCGGTTGAGGGACAACTCGTTCCAGGCGAGGGTGAGTCGCGTCGGTCCGCTGTAGTCTGGGCTTACATGCTGATGTTGCGTTTTGTCGGGCAGCCGGCTGGAGCGGGAGATTACGGAGCGAGGGCGTCGGCGGATTTGATCGTCACGCGTGGCAAGGGATTCACGAAGGAGAAGAACAAGAAGAAGAGGTGCGCTTGCTTGGCTCGGTTCGCTTTCTTCGCTCGACGTTTGCTGATGGAGTATCTCAATGCGCAGGGGCAGCTATCGCGGAGGAGAGATCACGATGGAGTCGCACTCTATCAAGTTCTGAGCGGCGTTGCGCGGGGTTTCGTTTTGTTTTGGGGTGCGAATGCGAGGGATTGTTGGACTGGCTCCGACTGGGTTCCATGCTGCTCTCTTCGTTCACCGAGGAACGTCGCGAAAGAAGCTGTGGCAGAGTACCAGCGCTCGCAAGCTCGGTAGCGAGGTCCACATGTGATTTTCCCTCTCATCTCGACGGAGCAGCAAGGCTCATTCTGCTTCACACTTTCTACACTAAAGCCCATCTCCTGCCAGCTTTCTCCTCCCGAACGAAGGAGAGAAGAAGGGGAATGCAATTCGGGTGATCTACCTCAGCACTGCTCGCGAGGCCAACCTCCTCACCTCCTCCCCTCCCCTCTCTCCTCCTCCCTCCCCCTCCCCAACACAGCCATGGCCGCCGAAGCACCTGCCGCCGACCCCTTCTACGTCCGTTACTAGTACGTCCTCGCTCTCATCCCTGGCCCGACGCGCGCTGACGAAGGATTGCAGCACCGGTCACCAGGGACAGCATGGGCACGAGTTCCTCGAGTTTGAGTACTCGAACGGACGGCTGCGGTATGCTAACAACTCAAAGTGCGTTCGCTTTTTGCTCTGAGTCGTGGAGGAGGCGCGTGGGTGAGAGCTGATGCCGCTGGAGCAGTTACCGTAACGATTCGTTGATCCGGAAAGAGAGTGAGTGGGCGTGCGCTGGGCCAGCGGAGGGTGGGAGCTGATGGGGGGCGCACGCGCAGTGTACCTCTCGCCGTTGACGATCTCGCGTTTGTACAGTGTACCTCTCGCCGTTGACGATCTCGGAGTTGAAGAACATCGTCTCGAGTAGCGAGATTGTCAAGTAAGTGGCTGGTTTCGTGGCGCGCTTGGATGGGGCTACTAGGAGGCGAGGGGCGACGGCTGGAGGGTTGTAGAAAGAGCTGAGTGGGTACGGTAGGGCATTTGCGCGTGGAGAGATGGACAGAGAGGGCGAGCGTTGGCTGTCACGGCGCGGTGGAGGAACACGCGAGGAGGAGTCGTGCAAGCTGCACGCCAGGGAACGGAAGCTGACTCTGCACTGGCACACAGAGAGGACGACAAGCTTTGGCCGAAGAAGAACATCGTGGGCAAGCAGGAGCTCGAGGTCAAGATCGGAGACTACCACATCTCGTTTGAGGTGCGCCTTCTCCTCCTCCTCTCTCTACGCGAGAAGGCGAGCTGTGGGGGATGAGCCGAGCTGACGAAGCGGTGAATGCAGACTGCTAAGATTGGTTCGCTGGTGGATGTGCAAGGCTCGGACGACCCCGAGGGGATGCGGGTGTTTTACTACCTGGTGCAGGACCTCAAGGTGTGTTGGCTCTTCGCTTGGTTCTTTGGTTAGGGGAGGTGCTGGGGGAGGGATTTGCGGTTGTCAGGAACAGTGGACGGACGAGCAGGAAGATGCTGGGAAGCGGGAGGAGGGAGGAGAGAGGAGGAGGAAGCAGCACGATGAGACGGGACGACAGCTAACGTCCCTGCGCCTACAGATTCTTGTGTTCTCGCTCATCTCGCTACACTTCAAGATCAAGCCGGTGCGTTCCACTTAGCAGTCGCGAGAGGCGAGCAGCACTGACGATCCTCACCCTCTCTCCTCCCGCTCCTCCCTACTCCTCCCTCGCCCTCGCCCTCCCCTCCACTTCCCTCTCACGCCACGCCGAGCTCTCCCCACCTTCCTTCGCTCCCTCCCGCCACCCCCCCATGCAGACTCACTAAACGGCGGCATCGAGCAGGATCGAGGCGATTCGGAGAGGTCGGGAGGAGAGTGCTGGTGGCGATTGTGTGGAAGGTTGCCGTGCTCCTGCAAAACAAGCTGTACCACCACCCGCTGTCTCTGCCTCAGCATCCAAATAGAGAGACCCTCCTGCTGCCCTTGCGCGACTGGCGATTCATGCGCTGTTGTTACAAACGACCTGCTCCTCCTCCTCCCTCCCTCCGGCTTCCAGCGCAGCTCACACGGCCTTCTCGCCCGTCTGTCCACGTTCTCCTTCCAACCTGTGCGCCCTCTTCGCCAGCCGCTCGTCCCGCATCTTGGCCAGCTCGGCCTTGAGCTCCGAAGTCGTTTGTGGTTGCTCGACCTGCGTCTCTCCGTTAGCTCCTCCGCCTCCCGATCGCTCTGCAGAGGATAACGTACCTGGATCTTGTCCACTTGCGTGTAGTGCGCCCGGAGAGGTCCGACGTACTTGTCGTACCAGTCGGGATCGCCAAAGTGGAGCATGGTGGCGATGGGGAAGAAGACGTCTGCGGGGCGGGTTAGCTGAGTGCAGGAGTGCCGCCTGAGTGGGAGCGTACAGAGGGTGAACTTGAAGAGTTCTAGCTGAGCTGGTGCCATCTTTGAGCTGAGCTGGAGGTGGTGGTTCAAGTTCAAGAGCCTCGGCGGCAGCGAACGCGCCTCTCTCTTTCTCCTTCCCGCTACTTCGCTCCTCAGCCGACGCGATGGAGTAAGTAGACACCTCCGCTACAGCTCACAGGCTCAGCTGACACGGTGTACACGCAGACTCTCCCCAGTCCCAAACGTCGCCTTCTCCTCCCAGGCCTGCTTCGCCTGCTACCGCTCTCCTCCCCAAACTCCTCCTCTCAAACGCTGCACAGGCTGCAAACGCGTCAAGTGCGCTCCTCCCCTCACCCGGGAGCTCTAGCTAACGCACACGTAGGTTCTGCTCCACCGAATGCTCCACGAAGGAGTGGCCCGACCACAAGTCCTTCTGCCGCGCCTTCTCCGCCCTCCGAGCCCGCCCTCGCGCGACTCTTCCTCCGCCGTACGAGGGTGATCTCCGCGCACGACGAGAGACGCACCGCGCACAGTGGATGCTGGAGGATGAGCTGCTTACGACGGCGCTCGGACGACAGGCTACGGCGCTCGAGGGGAAGCTGCTGTATCGCGAACCGAGGTGTGGAGTGTGTTGGGATCGGGAGGCGGATGTGGAGGAACGTGGGGAGGAGGGGTGGAGAGTTTGTGGAGGGTGTAGGGTCATGGCGTATTGCGGGGAGGAGCACGAGAGGGAGGGGAGAGGGCACAGGGAGGTCAAGGGGGAGGATGGAAGGACGCAGGTGTGTTGACGTTCTGCGTATACGGAGGGAGCGTGCTGACCATCTAGGACGACGACGCCAGTGCCAGACTTTCGTCCTCTCGAACGAGATAGACGAGTTCCAGCTCCGTCATGCAGCGGCCTCGGACGGAGCTACTTCTCGAGTTGTGGACGCCTGCGCGGATTCTCTCCTCCCCAGCACCTCTCCCATCGACCTGGGAATCCTACTTCCTCTCTTCGAACCTGCCCACCCCGATTCCCTCCTCCGCAGAAGTCTACGGCATCTTTGCCGAAACCCTCTCGCCAGTCCTCACCATCCTCGCCGCCCTCACCCGGTTCAAGATCCCCTACCGACCCTCCCTCGTCCTCCATATCATCAACCCCACACCCTCGTACGAAGGCTCCTTCCTACCCCTCTTCGAAGAACTTCTCCACCAACTTCCAGCTCTCACCTCCCTACGCATCTTCCTCGTGGGACCGGACGTCCCTACCTCCCTGTCGGATCACAACGAGACTTCAATGCCGACTTGCCCACCTTGTCGTGCCGCTTCAAGAACACGAGCAGCAACCTGGGTGACGGGGGAATACCCTCTCGTCGCAGGGACGATCCCGAAACCGGATCTCGTCGTGGGCTACAACCTCGGATTAGCGATGGACGACTCGAGTGCGCTCATTCGGTATGTTAGGAAGAGTGGCGTCCCCGTGCTTTTGACGGGACGGACGGAGGAGGAGGCGAGGGATGAGGTCGGGGTTTGGGGAGCGACGGAGTGGGGGATGGAGAGGAATAGGTGGAGTGGGGGGTGGCCTAGGATTGATGGGTGGGAGGAGGATGGGGTTTGGAGGAACAATGCGTGGGTCCTTGGAGTTAGAGGGGGTGAATGAGATACCATCGCAAGCTCGCAAGAGAGAGGTTTGCTCGTTCGTTCGAGCTGCCTGCTTCTCTGGTTTGCGCTGCATCTTCGTCTGCTCTTTCGCCTGGGCCGTTCGTTCTATCCTCGTTGACTTGTCACAGTCGAAGAACGCGGTAGAGCAAACGTCCGAAGCGCATGAGCAAGTCCCGCCTGCGCCCTCGACTCTCTCCCTCCGTCCACTCTCTCCGCAAGCTCTCTCAACACACCCAGCATGTCAACCGCCCTCCTCCCACGCCGCCTCCTCGCTCTCCCTCTCCCACGATCCGTAAGTCCCCCCAGCCGCCTCCAGCGATCGCATCTCTCACACACCTCCCACAGCACCTCGCAGCTCCCTCTCTCCTCCTCCGCCACGCCAGCACTCAGAGCCCTGCTGCCCGGTCTCCTGCCGCTCGTGTGGCCGCTGCCCAGCTCGGCACTTCTCGCCGTCAGCTCGGAACGACCTCAGCTTCTCGCGCCCCCGCGTCCACTGCTCGTGACGTAGCGAACGACGCCGGCTCTACTGTCACGGGAGCCAACGCCCACACAACTCAGGTCGGGCAATCCCTCTCCAGTAGCGCGCAAGAGCTCAAACAGACGCCCGTGCGTCCTCTTCTGCGTCCTCTCGCGCGGGGGCTGATGGGTCGTAGCAGGGCTTGAAAGAGATTGGAGGGGGAATACCGCAGGGAGCGGTGGTGTATGGAGCGGCGGGACTGTTGCCGTATGCTGGGACGGCGGTAGGGACGGTTTGGTTGGCGAGGGAGGCGAGTGCCGCGATTGAGGGAACGGGTGAGTCGTTCCGGTGTGGGGCGGGGGAGGAGCTTATAGTGTGCCTATAGTCTTTGACGATCTGATGCGTGCGNCAGGAGGACTGTTGGAGGCCGAGACGGCGGTGGCGGGCTTGTATTATGTTGAGCTGCTGCAGATCCAGTACGGAGCTATCATCCTTTCGTTCCTCGGGGCGATTCACTGGGGTCTCGAGGTTCGTCCGCTCTCTCCCCGTCTCTGAGTGCGCTAATCGTGCCGCAGTTTGCCTCGTTCGGAGGAGAGAAAGGTACGGCGCGGTACCTTCTCGGTATCGCCCCCGTCATGGCAGGATGGACTTCGCTCCTCCTCGCTCCTCAACTCGCGCTCGTCCTACAATGGGCGTCGTTCCTGTCGATGTGGCTGGCGGATAAGCGAGCGACGAAGACGGGGTGGACGCCGAGTTGGTATTCGACTGTACGTTCGCGTCTCCTTTCGCTTGCGAAGTACGAGCTGATGAGGTGAGGAGGCAGTATAGGACGTATTTGAGTACGGTGGTCATGACTACGATCTTCGTGTCGTTAGTGGGAGGGAATTACTTTGGACCGGGGGCGGAGAGGGTGGCGAAGAATGGTGGGAGGTGGAAGTCGAAAGTCGAGGGGGCTGAGGGGTGAGTCGCCAGTTGCTGCGCCTGTTGTGTTGGAGCTGACGATTTCCTGCAGCTCGAAGGCAGTGATTGATGGTCGAACGAGCGGATGAGGCGTTCGTCACCATCTTGAAAGTTGAGGCGGTGAGTCTCGTTTGCTGCTCGAGGTGTGGCTGGAGCTGATTCGAAATCGTAGGAGCAGGCGGTGCGGGCAAGAAAGAGAATTTGCGTCTCTTCTCGTGCGTGCAAAGGTGTTTAGCCCGCAAGCTTGCCATGAGCAGCAGGAGAAGGACGCCTGAATCCGCGGACTTGAATCTGGTTGCGCTCGGTCGATCTCGCTCGCTTCTCTTTTGATTCGCAATACGAACTCGCTTCGTCGTGTTGGTCCTTGGACGCTGTTCTTTTGATAGCCTCGCCCTTCGTTCTGCTGACATTGTTTGAACGCGCAAAGGCGAGAGTTTGTTGTTTGATGACGAGTTGGTCGAGGGCGAGATTCGCGACTTCGCGCCTCTTCGGCCAATTTTTGGCTGAACTTGAATCTCTCAGCTCTCTCTCTCCTCAGTCCACAACAACTGCTTCATCCTCTTTATAGCCGCACAGCTCAAGCTCACCACCACCAGCAGCAGCGCTACCACCACCACCCACAGCACAGCCAGCCTCACACCTCCTCCTCCCTACTCGCTACTCCACCCCCACGATGTACCGCGTACCTAAATTTCTTCCCTACGTCAACTTCTTCCTCGCTACGGCCAGTCTCACCTTCCAGGTACGCTCTCTCTCGTTCTTACCGCGCGCGCGTTCAGGGCTAACGCGTCCTCTGTTCAGCTCGGAGTCCTCAACCCATGGCACTCGGTTCTCAGCGCTGCGTTCACAGAGTAAGCTGTCCTGTCCTACGCGCCCTCTTACCCTCGCTCTCTACCCCTCGCCTCCACACCGCGTTCGACCTTGCACGCCGCCTTGGACCCCGCGCCCCGCACCTCCTCCGCGCCCAAGCTGACTCCTCCCCTCTCCACAGCCTCCGGAAGACAAGCCAACAACAACTAGCAGACCACATCAAGCACCACAACAACCAACTCTCGACGATCGAGGGACAGCTCGAGGGGCTCATCAATGCGTTCAAGGTCGCTGGTGTCAAGGAGTCGGATTACAAGGCGATTGTGAGGACGCCCAAGCCGGAGAAGGTTACCGACGTGGAGGCGTAGATCGCGGGAAGGTGGAGCGTAGATGGGGAGGAGTGGGAGCGGATCAGTCGGAGAAGGGAGGGGAGTCTCTTGGTGAGGAGCGAGGGAGGAGAGCGTTCGCGCCTACATTGCATTACACATATACCCTATTACCAGTGCCTGCGCTTGTCGTCTGCCTTTGAGAGAGTCGCCAGCGTCCAGTCGTCGAGACCACCCCGCGCCGGCTCGCGCGAAGCTCATCTCGCGCCTTCCCTCCGCGCGCCCCTTGTCCTCCTCCCACTCCCTTCCTCGCATGTCACCCTCTAAACCGCCCTACATCTCCCTCCCTACCACCTCCGCCCACCGAACACACGCCGCGCAACCCTCGAGCGATTCAGAGGAGCTGGAGACCGAGGAGCGCGGGCGACGGCGCGAGGAACGACGGCGGGAAGAGGAGGACAGGGACGAGGAGGATGAGGACAAGGAGGAGGATGGGAGGGAGGGATTGCTCAGTGGGGTTAGGAGGGAGGAGGAGAGGGTCGTCCTGGGGAAGGACAAGGAGTGGTTGGGAAGGGTCAAGGTGCGTAGGTTCAGCAGGGTCTGGTGCAGCGCGGTAGAGGAGAAGTGCGAAAGGTTGGGTAGCTCACGCGGTGCTCTAGAAGAGGGGAGACCCTGCTGAGGAGGAGAGCACCATCGACGGAGCAGCTGCACCCCTCGAAACGCCACGACGACGACGAGCTAACCACGCTCTCGCAACAGATGCCAACACTCCGAACGACCCTCCTCTCCCTCCTCGCCATTCTTGTCATCCTCGCTCTCGGATTCCTCTTCCACCCTTCCTCCCCCTACTCTACCTCCTCCTCCTCCGATTCCTACTACTCTGGCGCTGCTCTCGAACCGGGGACTTACAGCTCCGATGGAGTCCTGGCGCCTAACCCACTGCCAGAGGGAGGTACGTGGTCTTTCAGCACGGTCAGAGGCAGGTGCTGATGGCGGAGCGTAGCTAAATTCGGAGACGCACCCTTCGCGTCCGTCGGAGCTTCAAAAGCGGCTGGAACGGCACTTCCTGCATGGGCAGGTGGAGACGGAGGAGCGAAAGCGGAAGAAGCGCTCGAGTCGAATGGGTGGAAGGAGGGAAGGAGGTGGAACGGGACGCACTGGTTCGAGAGGACGGTGATCCTCGTTTCGCTTGATGGGGTCAGGGCGGATTATTTGGAGAGGGGGTTGACGCCGCAGTTGTCGGGGATCTCGAAAAAGGGCTTGGTGCGTCGGCGTCGTAAGTGCGAGGAAGAGGGGAGCTGATGAGCGATGCAGAGGTCGGAGTTCTTGCAGCCCGTCTTTCCGAGCTTGACCTGTGCGTTCCTTTCTCTCTCGACTCTGCCGTAGAAGCTCACGTACGTTAATCGTGCAGTTCCGAATCACTGGTCTCTCATGTCCGCTCCTCTGACCCGCCTTCCTCGCTCGCAAGCTGACAAGATCTCGCAGGACCGGTCTCTACCCCTCCTCGCACGGCATCGTCGCCAACGACTTCTGGGATCCAGCTCTTGAGAAGGAATTCGTCTACACGGATTCTGCGAAGAGCTGGGGTCCTGAATGGTGGGGAGGAGAACCGGTACGTCCTTTCGCCTGCTTTTCGCGCGAGATGAAGCTGACGCGCGCACAGCTCTGGTCTACGGCGCTCAAGAATGGTCTACGAAGTGCGGTGCTCATGTGGCCTGGTCCACCGATCATGAAGGATGGCGCAAAGCCTTCGCTCTGGTGCGCTCCTTCGCTCGCCCTCGCTTTCGCTGCTCACCCGTCCTCGCAGGTACCCCTTCCACAACCAAGTCCACCACTCTCTCAAAGTTGACAAGATCGCCGAATGGCTAGGTCGGTCGTCCTCTTCGCCTCTCCCTCCGTCCTCGCTGACAACGCGCGCAGACCTCCCGCTCAAATCCCGCCCGCACCTCATCACGGCCTACGCGCCCGAAGTCGATCAAGAAGGACATCGTACCGGACCTCATTCGGCGGCTATCAACGAGACCCTCCTCGAGATGGACGCGTTCGCAGCTGGCTTGTTAACGCAGCTCGAGAGACGGAATTTGACGGACGTGGTGGATGTGATTTTCGTGAGCGATCATGGGATGACTGAGTGAGTTTTCTTCTGTGTTGGAGGAGGAGGGAGCTGATCTGCCGTAGGACGCACAACGAGCGACTCGTTTTTTTGGACGACATCCTCGGCGAGGAGGGATGGAACGGGATCGAGCGGAATGAAGGTGCGTCCTTTCGGTCTACACCCTCGCTCAGTCATTAACGCATTCGGACCCAGGCTGGCCTTCGGCGGGACTTCGCTTTGCACCGCACATCGACGTCGACGAGATGCACCGCAAGCTCGTCGCTGCGTCTGAGTCTTCGAAGGGCAGGTTCGCGGTCTACACGTCCGAGACGATGCCGGAGCGATTCCACTTTACTGGGAACGAGGTGCGTCGCCGCCGTTTCTCGTCCTCGAGCTCCTCGCTAACGAGGTACCGCAGCGAATCGCGCCTATCTACGTCGTCCCGCACGTCGGCTGGGCTATCTCGAGCCATCACGACTTCCACATCACGATGAACGGCGACTACACGCCCAAGGTGAGCCCCTCTCTCGCTCCTCGAAGCCTCGCTGACGCCCCCTCGCAGGGTAACCATGGCTACGACCCCGCAGACCCGAGCATGCACGCCATCTTCGTCGCCCATGGCCCGTTCGCTTCCTCTCTCAAAGCTGGACTGAGGAAGCGTGCGAACGTCAAGGAACGAGCGGACGAGATCACCGTCATTCCTGGATTCGCAAACCTCGAGATCTACAACCTCGTCGCGCGCTTGCTGGCGATCGAGGCGCCGGCGCCGAATAATGGAACGGAGGGGTTCTGGGAGAGGTATTTGGAGTAGACCGTGGGGGACGACGGACATTTGTAACTCGGACGCTGGTTGTTGCGATGTGGCGATGCGGGGAGCTGCCTAGCGAAGGCTGGAATAACCGACTGCGCTACGCTTTCTTCGCCTCTCCGGAACCGAGCACAGCTGCAAGACAGGCGTGGGAGGGAGGGAACGGAAGACGCGCGCGCTGCCGGCGACTGCTCTCTTCTCTGTCCCGCTTCCGACTCGCTCGCGCGCACCAAATCAACAAGGGGCACACCGATCACTGTTACATCTGACTGATGCATAACAAAGTCTCGAGCGGACCGCATAAAACAAGCCGATACAGACGCCTCATCTCCTCCCTCGACACGTCCTCCCTCGGACGACGCGCTCACACCTCCCCGACCTCCTGGAAGCGCGCTCTCTTGCCCTCGCCGTTCCCCTGCACGACCTCGAGTCCCTTCTTGCCCTCCTTCTCCAGCGCGATTCCTTGCAGCACTGCGCGAAAAGGATAGTCAGCGAGGAAGGACGACGGAGACGAGAGAGGTACGCACTGTTGAGGTAATCGGCGTCGCTGATTCCCATTGACGAGAACGGGTTCATCACGTTGCCTTCCTCAGTCTGCGTTGACACGGCGAGCGCCTCCTGGATCTGGTTGTCGGTGAAGCCGAGCGCGCGAGGGATCTCGGCCATTTGCTGCATGACCTTAAGGTGAACGAGGTGTTTCTGCGATCGTGGCGCACGGTCAGCGTTCCGTCGACGAATGAGCGACGAGCGAGGACGTACCTCGAGCATTCCGAGGAGCCCTTCCTTCGTAAACGGCTTGGGGAGGATGTCGTTCATGCCTGCGCGAGAACAAAGGTCAGCTTTCGTCCCCCTATACTGCAAACCGACGACGCACCGTGCGAGAAGTAGGTCATGATGTCGTTAGGCCCAGAGTTGCTCGTCATGGAGATGATGGGCGTCGTAGGGTCGAATTGGCGAATGAGAGACGTCGCCGAGACACCTGCGCGCACGCGTTAGCTCGTGTCCTCCCTCGCTCCTCTGCTCGCGAACGCACCATCCAGGTTCGGCATCACGATATCCTGCGCTCACACGAAAACGTTAGCTCCCGATTCCGACCCTCGAGCCCGAGAGGAACGCACCATCAACACGAGATCGTACTTCTCGACGTTCATCTTTGAGACTGCGCTCACGCCATCGCACGCGACGTCGATCGAGCAGCCAAAGACCTGGAGGAACTTGCTCGACAACTTGCGGCAGACGGCGTCGTCCTCGACGAGCAGTACGCGCGGAGGAACGGCCCATCCAGGAACGTACGTCGGTCGACGATTCGTGTCGGCGGGGTCGGCGGAAGGAGGGGCGTTGGGGTGCTGGATGTGGTGCTGCTGCTGTTGTTGTTGCTGCTGCTGGTGTTGCTGAAGCTGGTGCTGCTGCATCTGCTGTTGCTGTTGCTGTTGCTGTTGCTGTTGCTGTTGCTGTTGCTGTTGCTGTTGCTGTTGCTGCGCCTGCTGCTGCGCCTGCTGCTGTTGCGCGTGCTGTTGAGGCGAAGGGGCGATCGGCGACTGGGCGTGAGGCGAATGCTGGCCTGGCGGAGGACCTCCTCGATACGCTTGCTCGTACCCTCGGTGCTCGCCATTCGGTCCGCCGTCCCTTCCTCTCCCAACGTCGAGGTGTCCAAAGCCGGGCGGGGGGAGAGGGATCGGGGGAAGCGAGCCGCCGGAGAGGGAGGCGCGGCGGGAGAGGTCGGCCATCTGGTCGTAGGATGCGCGGGCGACTTCGGTGTAGGAGGAGATGAGCTTTTGGGCTTGAGTGGAGGGGACGAAGGGGGTGGAGGCGTCTTGGGAGGGGTTCGAGGCGGCCTTTTGTTCTGCGTTCGAGGCGTGTAAGCTTGGCTCGCGAGAAGGAGTTGCACGCGAGGGAAAGGAACGTACCGGCTTCGAGGTTGACGAGGTACTGAATGAGGTTCTGCATGAGTTGATCTTGCGCGACCATGTTGCGCTGAAAGCTCATCATCTCGCCGATGACCGCCTGGTAGTCCTGGCTGAGGTTCTGCATGTGCTGTCCCATGCCCTGTTGACTCCGGTGTAACCCGTCGATCTGCGCCTGGAGAGCAGCAAAGTCGGCTTGGCTGGGAGAATCGGCGTTGGATGGTGCGTTGGAGCCGCCAGCTCGAGGACGCGCGGCGGCGACGGGGGTCGATTTGCGAGGCGCGGGAGCTTTCCGCTGGATCACGAGCGGGTTAGTTCGAGATGCGGAGAGGGGGCGGGAGGGGCGCACCTTGATATGCTCGAGAGAGTCCTTCATATCCGCCCGAAAGTTGGGGTGCTTGAACTCCCAGGTCTGCGTCGGCGCGGTCAGCATGTCGCTCGCGGGAGAGAGTTTGAAAGAAACGTACGTGCTCGCCGTAAGGTCCTCCGCCCTCCTCGGCGTTCTTGACCTTGTGAAAGTCGTACTTGTTGAGCTGGCGCACGAACGAGGCGAAATTGCTGTGCTTAAAATGGAGAGGGAGGATGGATCGGGTGAAGGAGTTCATGTCCTGCGAGATGGCGTGAGTTCGTAGCACGAGAAAGAGCTCGGGAAGGCGCACCTTGACGACGAAGGAATCTCCGGTGTAGCCCCAGCTAACGATTTCTGCAAAGTTGGGGTCCTCGAGCATTCTGCGCAGGGTAGGAATACAGGTTAGCGCCCGTCCCTAGCTCCACGGGAGGTTCCTGAACGAGAGTGGCGAGAAGCGACAGCGGGATGGACAGCTCGAGGACGCCTCCGGAACAGCCGAGAGGTATGTGTGGTCCCTCTCCTTGGAAAGGAAGTCGGGCGCGTTGATCCAAACGACGTAGCCTGGCGCACGAGCTCTGCCGCTTCGCACTGGTCACCAGCGGACTGTCCGCACCCTTTCCAGTCTCGCCTCCAGTCACCCCTGGCTCTCAAGCACCAGAGACCCTCCCCGCTTCGTAGAGGCCAATCTGTCCTCCCTCGTACGATCCAACTCGACAGATGTTCGCCTGCGCAGCTCGGCGTGATGCTCGACTACCAAGCTTGCCGCCATCGGGAGCTACGGCAGAGTCCCCGCGAACGCTCACGCGCAAACTGACGGCAGGCGCACCGACCTACTGAATAAGACGCGACGTCGGGCAAGCCGCTACGGTGCGCCTGGTGTCCTCCACCTCCCGCGTGGCCAGGCTGCAGAGAGAAGACAGCCCAGGAGCGCGTCGGCGGAGGGACACAGTGCAAGGCACCACTCCCGGCCATCCTGCATCCTCCTGTACGTCTGTAGAAAGACTCGGTCGAGTACCAGCGCGCGTAACGCTGCTCCCCGGCTGAGCCTCCCATCCCTTCCAAGCCTCCTCACGCTAGTTCAGTCGGCTGCTCTATCAGCTCCCTGCTCCGAGCCGTTCCCTCCTGTCTCCTTTGTATACCACTGCCGTAGCCCAGAGTCGTTCCCAGCTGCCATTCGACCAGTCCTCTCACCTGTAGAGCTTCTTGACAAACTCGCTGGCGCCACCTTTTCCCTCCTTCTCCTTCGTGGCTGGCTTGACGTCCTCCTCCTCCTCGTCGCTCATTCTCCGCTTCTTGTTGGATCCTCCCTCGTTGTTTGGGTGCCCGCTCGTGTTGGAGGAGGAGGCGATGGGGTTGGTTTCGTAAGTCCGGTAATCCATCCTGGGTCGAGCGGGGGGGGGGGGGAAAGAGCGGGCGCGGGTCGCGCAAGGGGACGAGGGGAACGGCGGGGCGCTGCTGGTGTTGGCGAGGTGCGGGAGGCGGAGGGGGGTGGACGAGAGCAAGAGCACGCCGACTCCCCGGAGAGGCCAAATTCACTCAGCCAATTCTCCCTAACCTTGTTTCCGCTCGAACGTCGAACGGCCACCTCGCGGGAAGCCACTCAGACGCCTCGAGAGTCTCAAGCAGACAGCAGAAGTCGAGGGAAGTGTCGTTGCCCAACTACTCAGAGGAGGAACAGCGAGGTCGCCGTGTGAGTGAGTCTCGTCGCTCCGCTCTCTCTCTCGGCTCACTCGGTCACCAGGAGGAATGAGTCTCGACTACTCGCTCCCAGCTCTTCAGCTCTCATTCCTTGAAGAGGCGTACAACATCCACCGGCTGCCGGCGTCCACCCCTCTCCCGCCTTCCCTCCACGACCTCCCCCCTTCCACCTCACTCATCTCCTTCACTCGCACCCTATACGAGCTGTCCTTGATCCTCCCAACCTCCCTCGTCCTCCCTCTCGCCCCTCCCTCGCCAGACTCCACCGATCCAGCATTCCCCGTGGTCAGCGGACCTTGGAGCGTCCTTCGAGTGCGCGGACCGATGGATCTCAGTTGGACGGGAATCCTCCACCAGATCTCGTTAGGGTTAGGGTTAGGGTTAGGGTTAGGGTTAGGGTTAGGGTTAGGGTTAGGGTTAGGGTTAGGGTTAGGGTTAGGGTTAGGGTTAGGGTTAGGGTTAGGGTTAGGGTTAGG
>KZ627147.1:635655-710063 GCA_002917775.1 Glaciozyma antarctica PI12 | reverse complement strand
CCTAACCCTAACCCTAACCCTAACCCTAACCCTAACCCTAACCCTAACCCTAACCCTAACCCTAACCCTAACCCTAACCCTAACCCTAAGTAACCCTAAGTAACCCTAACCCTAAGGGCTCAGCGAGTTCGCTCCTCGGTCTCAGTTTGGCCAGTTCCGTCCAGCCATCCTTTTACCAACATGCAACCCTCCCCACTCAACCCCTTCTTATCACAGCATCGATCTGCACGCGTTGCCGTCGAGTCCAGCAGTTCCTGACTTCGCACACACGAAACCCCGTCGCAGGCGCTCTCCCATCATCCGAAACAAGATATAGCATGCCAGTGTCCGTCCTCCCCCCCTCTACACCAACAGCATCATTACTCCCGCCAGTCCTCCCATCACCATCCCCGCTCCTCCCCACTCGACGCGTCCGGCCATGTTCGAAAAGACCGACGGCTCCTTCGTCTGAGTCGGGAACGGGTTCCCAGCGCGCGTGGGCGTGACGGATACGACGGGACCGAGTGAGGTACCGCTCGCGGTCGATTCCAGGCTCTCGACAGGTGCGGTGGTCTCGACGGGAGCGGGGGTAGCAGCCGCAGTGGTCGTGGGTTCAGCCGTGGTGGACTCGGTCGTGAGGGCAGTCGTGAGGGCAGTGGTAAGGGAAGTCGTACGGGCGGATGTCGTAAGAGCGGTCGTAGCGGCGCCTCCCTCGGCGGCGCAAGCGTCGTTGACGGCTGCGGAGACGAAAGATCAGTGCTTGTTTCTGAATTGAGTGGTCGCTCGACGCCTTTGCTCCGTCGGCGAAGCTTTCTGCCCTCGTTTAGGACCGTTGAAATGGTCCTCCCGCAGATAAGAGTCAAGCTGCCGCCAGGAGCTTGCTTACGACGAGCGCGAGACTGAACCTGCAGGAGAGCCCCCCCCCCCAACAACCTTCCTTGAGAAGAAGCTGGCGGCTCCGTTAAGACGCCTCGGGACTTCAGTAGCAGCAGCCGATTCCGGCCACAGACTGAGACCAGCGCGGAAAACAAGAAAGCTGCTCTGCTGTGCGAGCTGCATCGCGCAGAGGGAGGTGCCGTACTCCTTCGAGCGTCCTTCGAGCGGGAGCCAGTACCGAGGTCGACGCAGCCAGCGAGGCGTACGTGATCTGGGAGCTGTCCAGCTGCTCGCACTGGGGTGCTGAGCCGCCTTCAGCCAAACGCTCGCCTCCCCATGCTCCGTTCCATCACATCGAGCAGGCGCACAGGCCAAAGGAGGTGGTGGGCGAAGCACCTCCTCCTCCGGTTCTGCCACGCAACTCAATGAAAGCACAGTCAGCTAGCCCCCTCCTGCCCTTCCCCCCTATCCTCCGAGCCAGGAAGCACTCCCAAACCCCTCACGAACCGTCGCCCAACTCACAGGCAAGGACCGTCGCCGGCGTCGCCGCATCCAGGCTCGCCTCCAGCGTCAACTGAGTCGTCATGCAGGTGGTACAGGTGGTGAGGTCGGCGAGGAAGGTGGGTACGCAAACGCAAGGCGCGATTGTGGCTACGTCCTGATCGCAGGCCTAGAGAGGGGATCGTTAGCTGGGATCCAGGGCGCACAGACGGGCCGAGCGAACGTTGTAGTCGGTTCGGAAGGTGGCGCAGTCGGGGAAGCACTGTGGAGAGAATGGGTCAGCTCTGGCGTGGGCTGGGTGGGGCGACGGAGCTCACAGCTCCAGGGATGATGCCCGCCAATAAGTTTATTCCCGTGATGATGTCTGCAGGCGTTTGAGCGATGGCCAGCACGGAGAGGAGGAGGAGGAGGATGGCGAACGGCGGAGCATCCTGAACGGTGGCGAAAGGGGGGAGACTGAGGGGAAGAAGGAGAGGAGAGGCCTGTCGCTTTTTGGCTCGTTGGATTTTTGGGCCTGAGGATGGGTCGATTCCCCTCCGTCCTACGTTTGCCTGCTTTGTAGCTTCGATACGCGCTGGAGATTGCCAAATCGCAAAGAACTGGAGCGAACGCGGCAACAAAGAACGCAGGCAGCGAACCAGGCCGAATCGAGCGCACTCTCCAAGCGGCGACCGCGCTTTCTCTCCTCGCGAGCGATGGAACGACGAACGAGAAAGAAAAGAGGTATACATGAGGACAAGAACAAGTCTAAAATCAAGCGTCCACCTGCATCCCCATGCCCATCCCTCCTCCGCTCTTCTTGAGCGCGCTCTTGGGAGCCTTGACCTTAGTCTTGACCTTCTCCACGACCTCGTCCTCGCTCTCGGCGTCCATGTCCATATCGGCACCCAACAACGCCTCTGCGACGCCCATATCTCCGTCCGATCCATCGTCCTCCTCGTCGAGGTCCTCTCCTCCCTCGAACGCCATTCCCTTCTTCGAACCGCGTGCGATCCGGGCCGCCTTCTTCTCCGCGCGGGCGGCGAGGAGGATCGACGAGGCGGAGAGAGCCTTGGTGGTTGATGCGGTAGGGTGGCGAAGGGAAAGGAGGTGGGAGGAGCGGGTGACTTCGAGCGAGTCGGAGGTGAGAGTTTGGGGAGCGGCGGCGGCCATGCTGTGGGAGGAAAACGAGGTCAGCGTATGCTCCATGTGAACAAGATGGTGGAGGTGGGCGATCAAATTGACCAGAGCGAGCTAGAGTCTGCTGCTTAGGACTTGCGAAGGGAGTCACCGCAGAGACCCGTCTCGACCTGAGCTCCTTGGGCGAACGAGCAGAAAGAACGACCTCGAGGAAGCTCCACCATCCGAATCCGCACTGGGCCCACACCAGCTGAACCTCGGCTCGCCGCGCGCTCCGAGAGTCGGAAGAACGGCCCGTATCGAAGCCTCACCGGCGTCTGCCAGATTCAGCTCCGATCTGTCGGTCGTCTACGAGAGCTCCCCGTCCTCGTCTTGAGCTCTTAGCCGGGAGCGCAGCTCGCAGCTTTGTACCCTGCGCTGCGTCGGCGACGTCCCACAGCGGACCGTTCGGTCCTCCTGCTCGATGAAGGCGTGCCTCCTCGCGACGAAACCGGATACGAGCTTGCGAGCGTGCGCAAGCGCCCCCCAACGCCAAATTCGACGGCGAGATGCGACCACTCGGCCCTCGAGAAGTCACACTCCGCGCCAGCTGCTTCGCATTGCTGGGTGAGCCAAGACGGCTCACGCTGCCCTCGGTGCAACAGATGACTTCGACGAGAAGTCACTAAGCGTCCGTCGAGTCCACTCTAATTGTCCGCCAGTCCTGAGGGAACGGAGCGAAGAGAAGGAGTCTGCACGCTCGCGCGACGGCTCCCACTGTCCGCTCTCCCCCTCATGCTCCCCCGCACCCAAGCCAAACAGACGCCAACCAGCCCCCCATCTCTGTAACCCGGTCCCAACGTCGCCAGTCCCCAAACTCGGCTCCCAGCTCCCTCTCAACCGACCGACCCACCAGCCAACCGAAAACTCGAACGTACCGAGCCTTGAAGAACGCCCTCTCCCTCTTTGCCCTGATCTCCGAGATCCTCTTCATGCCCACCAGCGTAGCCTGCACCAAGTCGCGGTCGTAGACGATAGGAACGTTGCGGCGCTTCTCAAAGTTGAGAGTCGAGTCCTGTTGGCGCGAGTGAGCTCCGTGCGGTCGTGAGAGCCCCCTAGCTCAGAGCCGTAGGGTCGTGAGAGGAAACGCACGATAGTCATCTCCTTGCCAGCAGCCTTGCGGAACGCCTTGGTCCACTTGAGCTTCCTAGGGTTCCTCTTCATCCTGCGTTCGCGTCGATCCGTCAGCCCTCCTTCCCGCCTCAAGGACACCAAGACCCCAACGCACTTGAAGTTCTTGTGGCACTTGGAGCGGCAGAAACGGAAGCACTTGCTGTCGTTACGCACGAACATGGTACCATGGCCGGGCTGTTCGAACACCAAGGGTCAGCTCGTTCTCAGCCGTGCTTCGTCTGCAACACCCGGGACTTGCATAGCAGGGCGACGAGCATACGAAGCATGGCTCAATCTTCATCCTGGAGTAGTAGGAGTTGTTGTAGAAGGTCGAGAGAGAGGCGGAGGAAGGGGAGGGAGGGGAGGCGAGCGAAGTCGGGGGCGAGTTTGGCGAGTTTCTGCGGTTCAAGCGTCAGTTCTTACTCTGTTGCTGCACTCGTAGGTCTCCCTTGAGAACGGCGTGGCTTACGTACGGGCGGCGAGGTGAGAGAACAAGGCCAAGGGGGAGGATCCTAAACACCGATTCGACTCTTTAGAAAATTCAAACTTTTCCATAGTGGGCACTTTCAAAGGTCGGCGCTTTTGGATATCTCAAACCGCGACTGATGGAGAGCAAAGGAGGCGTAAATGTGTACTAAGATTGTATCGGGATCCGCCCTAGAGGCTGGTGGGCCCGGAGAAGGAAGCGTGAGGACGAACAGCTCGCGCCGTCCTTGCGAAGCGTGCGACTCTCGTTCTCTCTCCCTTCCGCAAGCTCAAATGGACCGCATGAGCGGCAGGGGAGTGCACCAAGATAGCAATATGCGATGGAACAACGCCAGGAGAAGGACCGGTCGCTGAACCGACGCCGTCTCTTCCGCAGCCTGGCGTCTCTCCCCAAAGCTCTCTCCACGATCAGCGCAGAGTGCGGCAGAGCAGTATAAGCCCAGCAACGAGAAGCAGATCATAGAGAGCAAGACGGCAGCTTCTTTTCGGGCCATGAATTGCTGCGAGCGAAGCACGATCCTGAATCACCGTCTCGAGAATATCTGGCAGGACCGAGGCGTCAGACCGTCGGCAGGAGTGACCACGCCCAGAGACGACTCACCTCCTCCTACCCCGCCAGCAGCTTGCGCCCCCTCGTCCCCTCAACTCCTCCGCAGCTTGATCCCCCTCTTCTCGCACACGCGCTCGAGCTCGACCTCTGCCTCTCACTTCTCCTCCTCTCCATCGCTGCGAAGCCCGACCAGCTCGATCTCCTTCAGTTTCGAGCATTCCTCCTCTGAAGTGACGCACGACACCAGCCTTGGAAGCATCCACGTCTCGATTTCCGTCCCCTCGTGCGAGATGATGGCCAACGATTGGAGGCCTGCGGGGAAGTGAGGAAGGATAGGTTCGAATTCAAGTAGGTGAAGCTGCAGGTGACGAAGGTGCGTGCAGGAATGCCACACGTCGCCGAGGGCCTCCTCATCTAGAGGTTCGAAGCCAGAGATGTCTAGGTGGAGGGTGAGAAGACGCGGCGCCATGTCGACTAACGCTGGAATGAGATGATCGTGGAAGGCTGGCGTCCAGGTCATACCGTAATCAGGGGAGAGGATCAGGTCAAAGGTGAGCGAGGGCTGTTGGAGAAGGGCGGTAACGAAGGGGATGGAGTACTCGTCGGCATGAGTCAACTTGAGAGTGAGTCGGGAAAGCTGGAAAGGGAGACGAAGGGGCTCTTCGGGTAGGAGGGGAAAGTCGAAGGTGAGCGGTGCGGAGAGGGAGGTGAGTCCTGCGAAAGGAGGGGTCAGTTTCGAAGAACAGCTCGGCTCGCTGAGAGGGGCGCACCAGCAAAAATGGCAAGACAGAAATCCCGCGGTGAGGAGAGTTGAGGGCAGAGTTTCAGCGTTCTCACTCCGGTGCACGCCCGCACGACAGCCAGAACGCAGCCAGAACGTGGCTGCTCTCGACGCCGCAGATCCAAAACTCCAAAACCCTCGTCGGAAGGTCGTACCTCCCGCTCGTGAGGAATCGAAAGACCAATGAATCACTGCGTAACTCGACCCGACTCCATAGTAGAGATTGAGCGGGCGTTCGCCAGGCGTGACAGACGAGAGAGGCTGCGAGGAGGAGCGGGTAGCGTCCCCTGTGGAGTTTAGCCTCCCAATCCTGGTCGGCCCCTAGCTCGAGCGCTCAATACAGCATTTCGGGAGGGAGGCTGGAGGCTGGAGGCATTGCGCGGAGGGGCGGAGGAGAAGCGGGGGGGGAGCCTGCAAGAGGAGGAGAGGGACCTGTCAGCACTTCAACTCAGGCGCCGCCCCCACGCGAAGAACTCACCTGGGCGAAGCTTGAAAGCTCAGAGCAGTAGGCCGAAGTGTTCGTGCTCGCACAGCAGGGAGGGCGACCGCGAAGGGGAGGAAGTCAAGAGCAGGAGCGACGACTTGGGGAGCTTTCTCTCCCTTCACCACGTCGCTGCGTTCTCTCCGGATTCATGGAACACGCTGAACGGTGCGTAGACTACGCTACAGCTGCTCGAGTAACCGCTGCTGACTCCCCATCGACGCAGAGTCGTCAAGTTCAAACAGCTACTGCGCGCGGCGGAGAATGGGAGGGTCGAGGGAGCTGAGGGGGAGACTGTTCGAGGTGGGATCAAGGGGATGTGCCTGGGAGGTGAGTCGGCGTGGTATGGTGGTGGTCTGGGTGCTTGGGAGGACAGACGGGACTAGGGGAGCTCAGCGCGATGGCCATCTCCACGCGGCTGCGTGCTGGCTCTTAGCTAAGAGCAAGGCAGGACACAGCGCGCTCAGCCGCACGCTTTAGGCGTGTACTTTTCCGCCTGAAGTGCGCGGCGTTGACTGGAGGCGGTGACTGCGATGGCAGCTTCGAACGGTGTGAGCGCGACGGAAGCTGCGTGGAGGCGCGGGTGCTGCCTCTCTGGTCCTCCAGCGGCAGGACCAGCTGACCTAGCACGCCGCGAGCGTGTACGGGCTATGGGGAAGGCGGGTTGTGGGAGGCTGCCATCCCCAGCGCACTCAACTCCACGCCCCTCCTCTGCTCCCGCTCTCCCGACTACAGACTCCTACAGGCTTGCGAACCGATACGAACACGTTCTGATCCTCTCACTCGACAGGAATTCCCGACAGCCCACCCTACCTTCGCTCCGTCGCCTACCACCAGCTCCTCAACCTCCCCCCTTCTTCACAGCTCGTCCCACAGTACTCGGCCTTTGTCGACGAGATCGCCTCCCGAATAGCTGCACTTCCACCGCCCACTTCCCAAATCGGAGCGAAGCTTTCCAAGGAGGACAAGCTCTTGCGAGAGATCGAGCGGGATGTCGAGCGAACGTTTGGAGGACTGGCGTGGTTCAGCGGGGAGCCGGATCGGGATGGGACAAAGGAGGAGGACGCGCTATGGCAGCGGATCGCGCTGCTCGAGGAAGCGGAGCACGTATCTGCGGCGGACCTTTCAAAGGACTCGGCCTCGACCTCAGCCGACACTCCTCCACCCTCCCTTAGCCTCCTCCCTCCACCCGAATCTGGCGAAGCAGAAGGGAACGTCTCCATTCCTGTCACGCCCACCACTCCCACTACTCCTATCGCCACCTCGAGATCCCCCTTCCCTATCCCTCGCCCCCGCAGCCGTCGAGAAGCCCTCCTCCGACCCCTCTACATCTACGCGACTCTCAACCCCGGCGTATCCTACGTCCAGGGGATGAACTCGATCGTCGCTGTCTTTTTCTACATCTTCGGAACCGCCGGCAGCAGCTCCCTCGACGCCGAAGCATCCGCCTTCTTCGCCCTCGGTGCGATCCTCTCCCAACTCCGCGACCTCTACGTCCGATCACTCGACGGCACGATCTCCCCTCTCCTCTCCTCCTCCGTCGCCAATCCCCACATCACTCCAACCGGCCTCGGCGCGACCCTCCAACGATTCACCTCCCTCCTCACCTGGCTCGACCCAACTCTCGCCGCCTCTCTCCAGTCCAAGGAGCTCGACCCAGCGATGTACGTCTTCAAATGGCTCACGACTCTTTTCGCCACGTCGTTCGAGCTCCCTGACCTCGTACGAATCTGGGACCGCCTCGTCACCCTCTTCCCCGCCGACAACGAATCAGCGGCCGACGAAGCCCTCACCCCCGTTCTCGGTCACCTCCTCGACCTCTCCCTCGCCCTCGTACTCCTCGAACGACCTACCCTCGTTTCCCCCTTCGCCAACTTCCAGAAATGCCTCGCGATGCTGCAGGACCCGCAGGTCGAGGGAGAAGCCGTCGACAAGCTCCTCGGGATCGCGTGGGAGATCAGGGAGCGTCGATTAGGCAAGGCGAAGCGGACGAGCACGGTGGACGCTGGGAGCTGGAAAAGCGCAGCGAGTCGATGGTCGACTGCAGCGACGAAAGCCGCCGTCGCCGCCTCGAGCGGGCCCGCAGCTTCCTCGTTCCGGCAGCGGTTCTGGGCTCCGACTCCAGATTCGACACATGCCCGCATGCCTTCGACCGACGTTCATGCGGCCGACTACGATCTGGACGACTCGGCATCAGTCGCGGAGAGCGAGACCTCGGCCACGACGGCGCCACCACTCTTTGCGTCGCGCGGGCAACGGATCGGGTACGAGGAAGCGCAAAGAGCACGGGTGGCGTCAGTGGAGGATCTGGCGAGGAACGCAGGCAAGAGCTTGCCACCTCCGCCGCGTGAGGCAGAGGCGAGAAAGAGAGGGGAGGTGCTCGTTCGGAGGCTTCCTCCTCCTCCTTCGGTGGACGAGGACGAGGAGGTTGAGGAGAGGCTGGAGGACGAACGGAAGGAGGGTGGAGGATGGGGTGCGTGGAAGAACTCGCTCTCGCGGTTACGGGAGTCGGACGCCGCTGCCTCGCTCGCTAAACGCACGACAAACTTCTCCCTCGCCGCGTCCCTCTCGGCCTCCTCCCTCTCCCAATCGACCGCACGCATCAGCTCCTCGGACGCCGCTGCCTCTCTCTCCAAGGCGACGACGAACCTTTCGATCCAGGCGCAAATCCTGCGGGACCAGGGACCCGAACAACTCGCACGGATCAAGGAGAACGTCGCTACAGCCGGAGGACGCTTCCGGTCGTCACCGCGCGTCGACGGGACGCCTCCACGCCGACCAGGGAGTCCCGTCGCTGAGCCGTTCACTCCTCCGCGCTGGGGAGACTCGCCGGGGATGGGACGGCGACCTGTCTCTCCTGTGCCGTTCGGAACGCCTGAAGGGGCTCTGTTCGGATCGGTGGAGATGGGGAGGGGAGGGAGCGGTGGGCCGAAGCCTTTGCTGTTGAGCGGCGCTGCGAGGAGGGCGGGGAGCGGGAGCACCGACTCGATCTCTCCGCCAGGCTCGAAACGGAACTCGATCATCTGGCGTTCCCCCACTCCCACCACCATCGTCTCGCCCTCCTTCACTCGCTCTCCTCCGACTCTCCATTCCGACCTCGTCGCCCCACTCGGCATCGTTCGAACTCCTTCCCGCGGATCGCATGGTCTGACAGCGTCTCAAGTCATCACTCCTCCTCGACTCCACGCCAGCGCCTTCCACGCCCGCTCAACATCTGCAACTTCGCCTACACGAGCAGGACTCGACGACGAGGAGGACACGCCGATCGAGTCGCGCAGGCTCCAGGAGCGAGCAGTGGCGGAGCAAGTTGGCGAGACGTTGCCGACGGTGGGGCGCCTTCGACGGTCACTCAACCGCACGGTTTCGACAGAGTCGACCTCGAGCGCGGTTCGCGCTGCCGACGGACGAGGCTGGTCCCTCTCCGACGCCCCAGTTCGCACTCGATCCACCCCACTCGACTTGAGCACCCTTCCCGACCTCTCCGCCGAGCAGATCGCCTACTCCAGTCCCATCCCCTCTCCTCCCGCCACATTTTCTTCCACCGGCGAAGCCCTTCCTCTCTCCCCCATCTCGGATCTCTCTCCCGCTCCGCAGCGACGCTCCACGATCGATGCCAACGTCCCTCCGACCGAATCGGCCTTCGTCCCTCCTATCGAAAGCCCCTTCTTTCCACCGCGCAAATCGTCGCTCGCGCACGAGGAAGCGGAGGAAGCGGAGGAAGCTCCCACGCGCTCCAAGATCCTTCGACGACCTCTCGTCGGTCGGAAACGAGGCGCGCGGTCGTCGACAGGGTCGATCTCGTCGGCGACGGATTTCGCACCTCCCGATTCGGCGAAGGAAGGGCGGTACGCGAGCCTCTCGGACGAGAAGCGGAGGTCGGTTAGCTCGTTTCTCGTGGGCGGGGACGACGACGGGAGCTCGAGTGGCTCGTTGGGGAAGAGGGGGTCGCAGCATCGGAGGAGGCTGAGCAGGTAGAGTGCGCCTGGGAAGGAGGGGGAGAGGGGGTGGGACGAGACGGACATTTTGGGCGCGTATGCCGAGGAGTAGACTCCCCGAGGACTAATACCCTGATGCCCTTTACAAGATAAGTGCAAGTACGCAACTCGATGACTTTGCAGAGAGCAGGTGGTTCCGTCTGCAAGGGTCGCTGAACGAGAAGAAAGCGTCTCTCGAAGAGGTCGAGACGTCTTGTGAGGGCGAACGGATTGCAGCCTTCCTCCGACGTAGCCTTCTCCTCGAAAGAAGTACGACACTCTCAATCCTCCGCACTCGGATCTAAGAAAAATCGCTGCGTCAGCTCAGTTCTCGTTGACTCCGACAACGAAAGTGCGAACCTCGCTCTAAAGTTCCGCCAGCCGGATTCCTTGTCGCTCGCACTCCCTCCGAAGGTCCACGTCTGTCGCACCCTTCTTGCGCTTCTTCGGACTCTCCGACTGCAGCTGCAGCTTCTTCAGCTTCGACAGCGCTGGTAGCTCCGCCTGGAGGATAGCGAGCGCGTCGATCCATTCGCGATCCATCGTCGACTGGCTCGAGTGCGTGAATACGCGGAGGGGCGAGGGAGTAGCGGAGAGGAGTTGGATGGTAACCTGTCGCGCGTTCCGCACGAGCGCATTGGCGATTCGGAGTTCACGCAAGCCGATGCAGCGTCGGAGGAGGGGGAGGAGCTCGTCCGCTCGGTCGTTGGCGGTGAGGTCGAGGCGAGTGATGTTGGACCCGATTCCGTTGGCGATGGCGATCAGGGTGGCAATGTAGGGAGGAGTGCCGTGGCTGTCGGAGGCGTCGAGAGTGAGGGAGGAGATGGTGGGGCGGAGGAGGGCGGAGACGAGGGGTGGAGGGACGCGATTCGGTTGACGGAGAGCAAGGCGAGTGAGGGAGAAGGGGATTTCGAGAGGTGTTTTCGCGTTGATGCTGGAGAAGGTAGTCCTGTTGAGCGTCAAAGCCTTGAGGTCTGGGAGCAGGACGGGAGAGGTCAGCTCGGAGCGAGCCTAGGGCGCAGCAGGTCAAGCTCACTCGATAGCGAAGGAAAGCAGAGGTCCGTAGGTCGCAAGGTACAGGCTACATTCGCCTCCAAAGCTGTCATCCCTCGCAGTTCCCTCAGCAACGCAGCAGCCCTCCCAGTCGAGAGCTGGTCTCCCTCCAGGACTAGCGACTCCACCGTCCTCCCCACGCTCGCCAAAATGAGCTCCTCCGCCTCGACGTCGTCTCGCACCTCGGCCACTTCCCACAGCAGCTGCTGAGCCGGCGCAGACCACGCCCGACAGACCAGAGCCGTTGAACGGAGGAGGGTGTAGCGTTCCGACCAGGACTTTCGACCGCGAACGCGCCTGGTGCGAGGGATATCAGCGGCGGCCAAGCGGAGTACGTGGAGCTTGAGTTCGGCGGAGAGGGAGTCGAAGGTCGCCATTCAGCGGAGACGAGGGAGGGGATTGAGGAAAGGAGCTGCAGGCTGCTCGAGGACGTTAGCTGGGCTCGTGTGCGGTGTCGCGCCGTTCCCTAGTCGTACCTGGGGCGTACACCTGCGTCTCTAAGCGGAACGGTTGAGCTGTGTAGGACGGCGAGGCGATGGGAAGAGCTCAAGGGGCGCGGACGCGTTCGTCTAGCGTCTCTTGTTCTCTTCTACTTCGAGTCGCCTCTCCGAACTGAGGATTCCTGCTGTTGTGCACTGCAGACCTCGCTTATCTCGTGAGCTCTCGCCGTATCCTGCCCGTTGTCCCTGCTGAACACCTGGAGCAGCACGACCCCCCCTTCAACCTCCCTTTCTCCAACTACGTGTACAATGGACCTGCAGCTCGAAGCGCTTGTACTGCGGTACGGGATTCTTGAACAGGCCGACAGCTAACGGCGCCCTCGTCGCAGCGATTCTCCCCTCGGTCCCCCTCCCCCTCCCTCTCTCCCCGACCTTCCCGAGGATGTGCTCTACATCATTCTTGAGATGGCAGCCGAGGCCGCAATCTCTCCGCCCTTGGCTTTAAATTTAGGCGCAGGGATGCGAGGGCGTTACCGTTTCCTGCGCAACGCGGCTCTCACGGCGCGCGCATGGCGAGCTCCTGCCCAAACCCTTCTGTGGGCCGACGTCCAGCTCGAGGACGCGGAGAAGCTTCAGAAGTTCCTGGAGGGCTGTGGGCTTGGGCACCGGACGCGCGTGCTCCGCTTATCTGGCCGTGGCGGCATTACGGCCTGGCCTACGCTGGACGGGGAGCTTTGCGGTGCGGTCGGGCTGGAGAAGCTCGTACTCACAAAGGTGACACTCCCGCGGATGGAGCAAATTATCTGCTTACCCTGCCTTCGAGGTGAGCCAGCTTCCTTCACGCAGACTTCATCCGCTGACAAGAGCGACGCAGACCTCACGTCGCTACACCTTGAGCCAGATAATGCTCAATGGAGCGTAGGATCCCCCAGCACCATCCTACCCTTTCACCTCCGACATCTCCGCCTGAACAACTGGTCGCACACTGCCAGATCTCACCGACCGCTCCTGGTTGCCCTCCTCGCTGCGACGGCCTCACTCTGCCTCGACATCTGCGAAGGCACAGTCGAACTCGGATATTCCCTCTTCCCCTCCACTCTCACCTCTTTCCAGCTTTTAGACTGGGGTGTCGCGGCCCACCAGACTATCCCCCTCTGGACGACACTCGAGCAAGCCCTCTCCACCAGCACCTCGATCCGCCACCTCTCCCTCCCCCGCCTTCGCCATGCTCGAAACACCCCCGCCGCCCTTCCCTACTCTCTCGAAACGTTGAATCTCGTGGAACGACTCGATGCAGAGAGTATCACGGTGCTGGTGGAAGACCTGAGGAGGGAGACGGCCTTGTCGGCGCTGCGGGAGCTGAGGTTGGCGGTGAGGATCGTGGCGGGCCCGAGGAGGAAGATGTTTGAGGAGATTATGGAGGAGTACGGGAAGAAGGGGATCGTCGTTGTTTTCGCGCAGTAGGAGGTGAGTTCTCGGCGCGTCGCGAGTGCGCAGGCATACTGACTTGTCGGCGTTTCGCAGCTTCGAGGGATAGATCAACGCGGTTTCTCTTTTGCAACGGTACGCACTTTCGGCTCTTGCTTCCGTAGCTCTCAGCTAATGAATCGCGGCGCGCTGGACGTCAGAGTGCTTCAGGAGGAGAAAGACTCTCGAGCTGAGGAATGCAACTTGGATTCAAGAGTTCTTCGCTAGCTACTTTCCCCTCAGCTTTCGCCGCTCCCATCACAGTTGCTCGCTGTTTTTCAGCTTAGCGAACTCGTTCGTTCCAGCTCGAACGCTCGGCACCCCCCTCGCTCAGTCAGGGTTCAGCGCCGTAGCTCTCGTTCTGCCGCCCGCTCATGCGCCCGTCCAGGATAACACTCTGGAAGTAATCGAGGTCATTTGTTTGAGACTCTTCATTCCAGCGGACGAACGAGCGCGAGATTCAAGAGTACTTGTCCGAGACTATAAACACTATACTTGCCTGGCATTCTTTTCCTAATGAAACTCGAGCTCAGCCCGTACGCTACTTCGCTTCTTCCCTTTCGCTCCTCTGCCGACGCCGCTATGCCAACTCGCCTCTCCTCAGCCTACTCGACCCCCTCCTCTTCCACCACTCCCGACCCTCTCCGCCCTCCCTTCGACACTCCAGACCGGAGCTACAAGCAGCAATACGCGAACCTCTACTGGCTTCGGCTCGCCGTGCTGCGCGGAAAAGTGAAGGAGACTGCAAGGGGGCTTTGGGAGGGGATGGCTGGTGAGTGCGATGCTGGTGCGCCCTGGGCGGGAGGAGGACTTGGGGCGGGAGGAGGAGCGCGCCGAGGGTTGGGCGAGACGAGAGTGACAGGGAGGGCAGACGAGGATCTTGCGGGGCGTTACTCTTTCTGCAGGAAAGGGAAGCGCTTTGCTAAAGCCCTTGAACGATGTTCTCCCAGTCCGGAGCGAGGTCGCCTTCAACGAGCGCGAGGCGACGAGCCACGGTGCCCCTCCCACTTCTGCTCGTCTCTCGCGCCCCGCAAGTAGCGGGAGGATAGCAGATACGGGAAGACTTTGATCGCTCGTACCTCAGCGGTTCCAGAAATTCGCGTCCGATCCCTTACGCGAAGCTGGGCGGAGCAAACCCCAGCGCGTCGTCTCGCACACGCGCCGCGCCGCCCTGCCCTTGTGTGCTGCAACGTTGAATCGAGCAGCGCAGCAAGAGCTACGATGCTGGTCTATAGCGGAGCTTGAGCCTGCCCCGTACGCTCTCTGCTTCGCATCCCATCCAGGCAGCCCGCGTCGCGTCAAGGACGAGTGCCGACGCGACGCAGTCTGCTTTGGAGGGGCTGAGAGTCCTACGAGACGAGATTTAGCGACTCAAATAGCTACGCGTGGGAGCGCACGATGGTGCGAGGTTGGTTCGGAACTGTTACCGCGCGAGCCGCATCCTCTCTCCGCTCGACCATCGCTCTCGCGTACCAAGCGATGAGGGACGTCAGAGCTAGTTGTTGATTGCGGTTGCGCGACGTCTATGGTCTATCTCCCGAGAGCCGTCTCGAGCAGTGGAGCTTGTCCGATCTGGAAATCCGCCTCCCAGGGATCACTCTCGAAGCCGTACTGACTTTTGCGACAGGCGTGACCACCCCACCACAGCACGTCAAGCGAGTCCTCGACGTCGATTCGGGCAAGCTGTGCTTCATCATCGGAACCGTCTACGTCGACATGGTCCTCAAGCCGAACGTCCTCGAAGATCTTGCGCGCGAAGTACGTTCTTTCTGCCTTGAAGCCCACTGTGAGCTCACCCTCCTGTGCAGCACTACCTCGCCGCTCCTCCACCTCGCCGCAAGTTTTGCGCCGACAACGACGAGGTGATGCTCGAGGACGAGAGCGGCCGAGTGCGGCTAGTCGGTGCGCGAATCAAGGACGGCGCAGGGACTTTCGTGACAGGTCCGCACTCTTCCCACTTCAAGTAAATACCCACGCTAACTTCTGCGCGCCGCAGGAACGATCATGGCGGCTCTGGGCGCAGAGACGGTCTCGGGAGACTTCGAAGTGCTCGAAATCTGCTACGCCGGACTACCGACGCAGGAACCGTTGCCTGGGGGCGCGAATGCTGGGGGCGAGTGGGTGGCGTTGGCGAGCGGGTTGGAGATGGGAGGGTCGACGGAGGTGGCGGATTTGAGGACGATGATGCTGGCGGAGTGGTTGTTGGGAGAGCTGGGGGATGAGGAGGTGCGTTCGCTTTCGCTTGGGCTGAAGGGGAGTTGCTGATGATGTTGTGCAGGATTCGGTGGAGGCAACGAAAGTGACGAGGTTGATCCTTGCTGGGAACTCGCTTTCGCAGCCGACGATTACTGCCGAAGATGCGAAGAAGCCCGTTCGTCCCTTCGGATTCCCTTCGCTCTTGCGTCCTAATCATACTACCGCAGAAACGCTACGGCTACGACGCCTCCCTCTACTCCAACAAACCCACCGCCTCGCTCGACGCCTTCCTCTCCGAAGTCCTCCCCTCCCTCTCCGTCGACCTCATGACCGGCGAGACCGACCCCGCCGGCCCAACGATGCCGCAACAACCTCTTCACCACGCGATGTTGCCGGATGCAGGAGCGCACGAAGGCTTCTCGCTACGGACGAACCCGTATTGGTGCGATGTTGGCGGAGCGAGGTGTGTTATTTTGGCTCGGTGGGAAGCAGGAGCTGATGATTGACGGCGCAGCTTCCTCGGAACTTCCGGACAACCGCTTGACGATATCTTCAAGTACCTCTCGAGCGAAGACCGGCTCGGCATGGCGCAGAAGACTCTCGAATGGGCTCACATCGCACCAACATGTCCCGACACTCTCTGTGCGTCGTCCTCCCTCCTTCCTTGCTCGCGTACTGACACAAAATGCGCAGGGTGCTACCCCTTCTCCGACCGCGACCCTTTCATCCTCCTCAAGACGCCTCACGTCTACTTCATCGGCAACCAACCGAAATTCGAGACGCGGCTCGTCGAAGGACCCAACAAGCAGCGAGTACGGATCGTGCTCGTCCCCAAATTCTGCGACACGGGAGAAGTCGTTCTCGTCAACACCGCGACGCTCGAAGCGAAGGTCGTGAGTTTTGGAATCGCATAGGATCGTTTCGCAAACATGAATTCCAGGGTATCGTCACTGCTCCTGCTCCCTCTGCTCACAGCTTCGCCTTGCGCCCCTTCCTCTCCGTCCAAAGCTTCTCCAACTCGATCCTAATATCCTTCTTGAGCGTCTTCCCCACCGCATTCCTGGGCAGCGTCTCCGTCCGAATGTCAATCATGACCGGCACGTAGTGCTGCCTCAACTGCGACGCGACAAGCGCCATGAGCTCCTTCTCCGTGACTCGCCCGTGGTATTCAGGTTGGGTGACGACGGCAGCTCTGCGAGGGTGTTAGCGAGGCGTGAGGAGAGGAGGAGGGACGTACGCTACGAGTTCGCCGAGCTTGTCGTCCGAGACTGGGACGACGGAGACGTCGAGGATACGCTTGTCTTGGTAGAGGGCGTTCTCGACGGTCACGGTTGCCTGTGCGGCGAAAAGAGGTCAGCGGACGTGAAGGCTTTTGAGAGGGAGCGAGCTTGCGATGTTTTCGCCGCCTGAAGAGAAGTCGGTCAGCGAGCGCGCGAGGGATGGGAGCGAAGCTACGCACCTCGAATGATGATGTCCTTTGCGCGATCAAGGATGTACACGAAGTCTTCCTCGTCCATGTAGCCAATATCTCCCCTGTGCGTTCCATCAGCTCCGCTCCACCTCGCACGAAAGCGAAAATGCACGTCTTGTAGAACCCATCAGCGAGGAAGACCTCCTTCGTCGCCTCCTCGTTCTTCCAGTAGCCGTTTGTGCGATTCGCTCCTCGCACGAGAATCTCTCCAATCCCTCCCGCCGCAAGCGTCTTCCCATCCTCGTCGACAATCTTGATATCGTTGACGGGGCACGGCAATCCCGTCGACGTCGGCCCTGCTCGCCTCATCAGCCTCGCCCGCTCGCAAAAAGGCAGGAACGATGACGTACGAAGGACAAAATCCATCCCCGCAACCGTCGCGCACGCCGAGCTCAACTCTGTCGCTCCATACCCCTGCCCGGGCAAGCTCCCAGGAAACGCCTCGACAATACTCTTCCCCAACCTCGCCGCCGCCGGTCCTCCTCCGTAGCTGATGCCCTCGAGCATGTGTCCGCCTTTGCGGAGTGCGAGAGATTCGACGAGCTCCATCGCCATGAAGGGCATTCCTCCTGCGCTGGTGAATTTCTCGCGGATGATGAGCTCGGCTGCGCGGGGAGTGTTCCATTTGTGCATCATCCCGATCTGCGAGTGCATCAGCTCGACTCGGTGGAGGCGAACAGCGAGCACACCTTCATCCCCATCGCAGTCGCCACTCCCATCGCGCTATGATTCCCCGTAGCGTGGAACAGCGGAACGGAGATGAGGGTTCCCTTCTGCGGCGCCATCGGGTCTGGCGGAGGGAGGCTCTCGCCCGTGCGAAGGAGAGCACGCGTAGGAGCGACGAGCATGTTGATAACGTTCGTGAGCCACTGGCGCTGAGTCCCGACGACGCCTTTCGGAAGTCCGGTCGTTCCTGCGTTTCGCGCGTTAGCGAGCGCGAGGAGTGGGGAGTGGAGGACATACCCGAGGTGAAAAAGATGGTGGCAATGTCCTCGGGCGCGATAGAGACGTCCGGAACGTCGGTTCGGCCAGCGTACCTGCGAAGCTCGGAGTCGAAGGACTTCATTCCCGCCGGAAGCTTCGTCGGGCGGAAGACGAGGATGGCGTTTGCTCCGGAGGTCTTGATGGCGTTCACTGAGTTGGCAAGGATGCTTGCGCGCTCCGAGTCGAGGATAACGACCTTGCATTCCGTGTCGGCGATGCACCAGTTGAGAGCGTCGAGGGGGAGCCAGGCGTTGACGGCGACGGCGACGCAGCCTAGCGTTTCGATTGCCTGCCGTGCGAGTTAGCAGACGCAGACGGGAGAGGGGAGATGACGCACCCAGAAGCAGAGGATCCACTCGGTGAGGTTGCGAGATGCGATGGCGATTCTGTCCCCCTTGACGCAGCCATACTCGTGCTTTAATAGGTTCGCAATCTCCGCTACCTTCTCGTGCGCCTCAGCATAAGTCATCCGCTCGTCTGCACCGCCATCAGCTCCGTCCTCGAAGTCCCGAAGTCTGAAGTCTCCGCTCCCCCACTCACCTTCGTACACGAGGTAGTCCGCCTTGGCGTGCACCTGCTCTCAGCAGCTTATCAGCTCGTCTCCCTATCCTCCTTTTCATTGAACGCACCTTGGTGGAGAGCCACAAGTAGCGCAAGCTCGGCGGGAGCGTCTTGTACGCGCGGACTTGAGCTCCGTTGATGTCGTTCATTTCGACCATCTCCCAGGGCATTCCTGGTGCGTACATGATGGCGTTGCATTCGGCGAACGTTCGAGCTGGGAAGGACGGCATGGCGTTAGGTCGGCTTGAGAGGACAAGGTCAAGAGACGCGCCGTGTGGGGGAGCTGGGGTTAACTCGGCTCCATAGATGCCGGAAGCTGAGCCGTCAAACAGAAAACTAGCAGGAGTGCAGCCAGAGCAGAGTAGGAGAAAGCAGGAGAGATTAAAGTCATAGGAGAAAGCAAGAGAACAAGAGCACTCGAGCAAGTTTGTGAGTGGACGAACGAGCGAAAATGAAGCCTCGCTGCCCGAGACCCTTCTCCCTCGAGCGTCTCTCGTGAGAGCCGTGTTGCCTATACTCAAAGCCTTACCACGGAAAAAGAACTTCCTCCTAGGGAGAGCGAGGAAGCGGCGAGGAAGGCCGTGAGGAATGTTCGGGGACGGAACGAGTTCAACGCTTGGTGGCAGAGTGTGGACGCAGATGGCACGCAGGCGTGCGAGTCGAGCGTGCAAATCGAGAGAGCTGAGCGCAGACGGACGTGAAGGGGACGAGAGGGAGAGCCGAGCGAGAGACGGGAACACGAACGGCCGAAGCAGTGGCTCAGGAAGTAGGCGTCTCTTCGCACCTCAAGGGTTTCGCCGACATGGGATGAACAACGAGGTTTGGTAGATCGAGACGAGGTGCTTAAAGCTCTCCTCGTCCCCGTGCATTGAGGACGGCACGAACACCGCGAGAGTCTGGAGGGGCGATGGGATACAGGCCAGCACGGAATTGAGATGATTGAGATGTGAGTGGAGATGATGAAGGCTTCTGCAATGCTGCCAAACGGGGGAGTAGGTGAGGGTGTCATCAACGCAGGATATGTCGAGTCGAAGGGTGACGAGTTGGGGCGCGAGGAGGATGAGTGATGGGATGAGGTGCGTCGTCGGATCGCTGCGTCTGAGACCGGCGGGATCTGAGGCATCGTCCAGGACCAAGTACAGGGACGTGAGGGAAGATTGGCGGACGAGGGCGGCGAGGAATGGAGGCGAGAGGGTTTGAGGCCAAGCTTCCAGTTGGAGATGGGAAAGCTGGAAAGGAAGATCGACGACCTCGCTCGGCTCCGACTGAGTTTCGAAGTCGAGTCTTGCGGAGAGGGAGGTAACTCCTGCATAAAGGAAACGAGAAAAGTGAACCAAATCAAGCAACGAGACTCACCGGCGAAAATTGAAAGCTCGAAGTCGCGAGGGGAAGGCAAAACAGGGCCCATCCCGAGGTGCCTGATTCCAGAACACGACCGCAGGGCCTCCAGAGCAAGCTCGCTCAAGACTGGAGACTCCCCGACGGGCTGTGGTATCCCTACCGCCGGTGCGTCCGAAATATAGAGGGACCTTGTTGAGAAGTTCCGCAAGCCGCTCGCGACGAATTGGGCCATTTTAATGCCGTTCTGGAGCTGAACCTTTTTCCAAAGCAGAGACTGTGCCGGACGACGCCAGGAGCCGCAGACAAGGGCTGCGACTCTGAGGAAGCGCTGGCGGGCGGGGTACCAAGGCTCTCCCTCGGCTCCAAGTTTGAGCGAGCGGTGGATGACCTCAAAGGGCAGCTGGGAGATTTTGTCATGGCGGAAGAGGGGGACGGGGATCGGAAGGAGGGGAGGAGGGGATGGCGACTGAGGAAGTGTGGGTCAGCTCTCGCGCACTGCGCCTTCTGCGGGCAGCACTCACTCGTGGTGCACTCGGCAGCTCAGATAGCAGTAGTCCAGCTAGGTCGGTGCAGTCGATGAGCAGTGGGAGCGGTTGAGCCAGCGAGCGAGGTGATGGCAGGAGATCAAGAGGCGAACTCGGCGCTGCTTCCTCCTTTGACTCCTCAACCACCCCGCCGACAGCCGTTGGAGTACGCCGACGTTCAGGACGCTCAAGAAGTACCGCAGGACCAGTCTTGCAGTTGACACAAGGCGCAACACCAGCAGGAACGGCGAGGAGATGACTGGACGAGCGACCTCCCTCTCTCTGTATCGAGGGCTGCTCCGAGTGGCGCTACGGATGCCAGACGAGCACAGGAGGGCCCTGGTCTGCTTCAGAGCAAGGTGAGTACCTTCTCTCAGGCTCTGCCTCCAGTGGGAGGACGGCGGCAGCTCCGGAGGGATGGGAAGACGGTCTCGGGGGGAGGCAGGACGGAGCTGACCTTTGACGCCTCACAGGTCCGAGTTTGAGCTCTCCAGGTCCCTCGCCGAAGCCAGTCATGATCAGCTCGAACGCCAGCTCGAAGCTGAGATCTACCTCGACAACCTCTCCGTGCGTCCTCCCTCCCTCCTCCTCCGTTCACCAGCTCACCCCTCCTGTGCAGCATCAAGCTAGCCACCTCTCCGAGCTCCACTCCAAGACCCCCGTCATTCCCGTCGACACCCGTCGACATCCGGCAAACACGAACGACCGTCGAAAGCTCGTTCGAGCACTGGCGATGAAGGGGAGGACCGGGGGAGCGCTGGGAACGGGAGGTGGAGGGAGCAGGTTCATGCAGGGACCAGAGCCGAGCTGGCTGCGGGAGGGTAAGCGAAAGCTGGAAGTCTAGGAGGGGTATCTCAGATTTGGGAGGGCAGCAGGCGCGTTGGGCGCGAAGGTGGGAGCAGCAGCTTAGTTGAAGAGTGAGTGCCTGACTCTGTGTGCTAGGTGCGAGCTAACCAAACCCTCTGCAGATTTCATCGTAGACGACCAGCTGCGAAGCTTCGCTTGCCGCTCCGACGATTTCGCTGTGGCGGAGCTAGGCGCCGCATCGCTGCCCTACGATGGGAGGATAGCATGCCAGCGTGAGTTGAGTAGATTTTCACAGGGATTGGGATTTGAATTGCGTCGAGCAGGAGCTGACGAGGTCGCGCAGCGTTTGCTTCCTCAGGCCTACATTCATCAAGACGGGTCGCCCTAGCGACGTCCGTCCCACCAGCGCTCTCTTGCGCACACCTTATCAATCGCGGAGGCTGAGGTGGTCAGCACGGGCTTGACTTCCGCAACTTCAGCACGATCGAATGCCTTTCCGTCTCTGCTTCGGACTGGCCTTCGCTCCTCGCTCCGATCGACTGTTTCGGTGCGCTGCTGGTCCCTGCCCGTCTTCTCTCACCGACGTTCTCCGCGACTGATTCAACACAGACTCGCACTCGCACACCTCATCTCGACAGCTGGGAGCCGACGCCGTCAAAGCTCAAAGTCGCGTCGCGTCCAACTCCGCACCGATCTTGGATTCGTCGAACGGTACTGCTCTCCTCTCGGCTCCACGCTCCCTGCTTCTACTCCATCTGCTTCTCCTTCGCGTTTCTCTTTCGCGACGCGGAGGTCCTGCTTTCCCTTGCGGCGCGTGAGAACGCCGCTCGAACGCGACTTCGAAAAGGGCTGCGCAGGGTCCCGCGCTCGATCTACGGAGTCTCCATCGGGTCCGTCGCGTTCCTTGTTCCCTTTTCAGGAGGAGGGTCGGTGCAGCAATTTAGCGTCGAGGACGAAGCGCAGGGTGCAGCGCGTCGCGTCGGTACTGCTTCAAGCTGTACCTTGCTCTTGAGACCCTCCCATCGGTTCAGCTTCCTCGCGCAGGCCTGCTGCGGACCTGAGGTCCCTACTAGCCTGCTTCTACGCGCTTGCGAGCTTTGGAAAGGACGGTCCCCCAGGTCCGCGGAGGCCGCCCGTTCCTTTCCCAACGCCCGAAGGACCGAACGTTCGATCACTCTGCCTTCGCTCACGCGTGCCGGCGTCCCTGGAACGCGCACTTGGACCTCTTGGACCCCAACAGCTTTCTCTCTCCTCCCCTCACTCTGCTCCAGCCGCCCCCGAAGGAACGACGATGGGATCTCGCGCGCCGCCGAGCAACAACGGCCGCTCTCAACGGTCAGTTCCCTCCCCACGCGTCCTCCCTTGGTTCCAAGCTGATCGTTCCATTGCAGGCAACTCTACCCAAACCGCCAGATCAACACCTTCGAGTCCCAGCGCCCTCCCCAGCGCCCATCGTCATCGGTCGCCGGATCCCGCCCACTTCCCTCCGCGCCGCTCCCGAGGATCATCACCTCGGGGGAGCACAAGCTGCAATATCACTTCTACCGGGATGCGTACTCGCGACCTGGACGCGGGTCTGGAGGAGCATGCGAGCATCGAGCGCGAGAAGGAGAGGAGGGCGGCGGAGGAGCTGATGGAGCAGAGGAGGAGGGAGGTGGAGGCGCTTACGGGTCGAACGATTTATTCGGCGAGGAAGGAGAGGGAGGAGGCCGCTCACTTTTGTGCGATGGACGTGGACGGCGTCGAGGCGAGGAGCAGCACTTCGCAATACCCTCGCGCTCAATCCTCGTTCCCCTCCTACGCCACTCCTCCCTACACTCCCTCTCCTCCCTACGACCGTCCTCCAGCGCGCTCGTCATCCCCTTTCCGCCCACCTTCGAGCCAGCCTCCCTACTCGACCGGATCAGCCACCGGAGCCCCACATCCTTCGCAACCTCACCCGCACTCCTCCCGTCCTCTCGCCCAAGGAAGCTCTCACTCGAACCCAGCCTACGCTCCCGCCACCAACACACGCTACATTCCTCCTATCGAACGGCCGACACTTCCCTCCATCTCGGCTCTGGGACTTCTGGGCGACGCGCGGAATGGCTACCTCCCGAGCGAGGTTCCGTACACCGGCCCCGAAGGACGCACATATGGGGAGATCGGCTACAGGGCGTCTTTACCTACGCCTGGAGGGAGGGGAGGATACGGAGGAGCGCCGAGGGGAGCAGGAGGGAGTTTCGGACCTCCGCGTGAGGGGAGGCACTAGGTTCGTCGTCTTTTCGCTTCTCGTCGAGGAACAGTTGCTGACCCTTTCGGAGCAGAGTGTACGCGCAAGGTCTGTTGCGCTGCAGGCGCCATCAAACCCGACGCGGCGAGCAGGATTCCTCGCTTTCGTCGATTCGTACAGCCCCCTTCCCATGTCGATGTTGCCAATCCTACACTTTCGTTCATCCCCAAACATTATCCCTCGATAGCCTGCCCTCGACGACGCCGCCTCCCTCCTCTATACGCTCTCCTGCGCGCGAATGAGCTCCGTCCCACCCCCGAAGCTCGCGTATGCTCACCTTGAGAAGTCGGCGCAGCCGCTGTTCGCCGTTGGAAGTAGAAGTAGACGACAACGACGACGACGGCTAGTACAGAGAGGGCGGCCAAGATCCACAGCCAGATTAGCGGCATTCGAGAGCTGTATTTCGAACGCGACGGTCAGCGCCGCGCGGGGGTGGGGTGGAGCCAGGCCGAAGGCGTACCTGGGAGGAAACCTTCGTCGTCGCTGCCAGCTGAAGGAGGAAGAGAACCGGTTGCACCGTACACAAGGAGGAGCGAAAAGCTGCTCCAGAATCATGCAAGGAGATCGACAGCCTGAGGAGGCCCCTGCTCGACTTGGCCACTCGACCCACGTCGACGACGAGTGATACTGAGCCACACGGTGCATTGCTGGGTATCGATAAGGGGGGTATAGTGTGCAAGGAAGATGAACCAGACGCATCACCGCTGCGAAGCTCAATAAGCGAGCGTCCTCGAGACAGTTGAGCGCGGCGACCTACAAGACCTCGCCCATTCGATTTGGCACGCTGCTGAGCCAGCCAAGACGTAGCTTCTGGTCGAACAGGAGCGCCGGCGATGCTTTCCCGCATGATCTTGACCCCTTGCTCGTGCCAGGCGCTGAGCATGAGTTGTTGCTCTCGGCGGTACCGCGCTTCGAAATCGGCGTTGTTGGACTGCGAGACTCGTTAGCTGGGAGCGAGAAGATGGTGTACGCGACTCACCTTCTGGCGAGCGAGTTCGCCTTCGAGTGTCGAGATCTGCGAGCGGTAGCTTTGCTCGGCTTCGTCGAAGTTGCCCTGAGCCCAACGGTCAGCTCACGGCGAGCGAGTATGCCGACGGAAAGACGCACGTGCTCCTGCTGCGAAGCGTACTGCTCCTTGAACATGCGATCTTGGTCCTTGAGGAGCTGCTCGACGTTTGGGGTCAGAAGCGGCGACAGCAACAGTCGACGAAAAATCGCACCTTCTTCGCACTCCTCAGCTTATCCGTGAGGTCGCGCAGATCCGTCTGATACTTGACGTTCTCCTGCTGGATCTTGGCAAGTCGTTCCTGATCCGCCGCCGAGAGTCCTTTGCCCGACAGCGACGCCTTGAGGTCCCTGCGCGCAGTGCAAGTCAGCTCGTGCCGGCAAACAGCATGGAGACGACGCACCCGTGCTCACGCTCGCGCTCGAGCATCCGCTCGCGCTGTCCGATCCCGTCGCTTTGAAGAGAGACCTTCTCCATGAGCAGCGTATTGACCTGCGTGCGAACATCAGCTTCGGCTCAGCCAGCGAGCGTGACTACGACTACGCACCTGGCTCATCTGCATCTTCGCCTTGTCATCCGCAAGCCGCAGCGAAGCTTTTGTCCGCTCGAGCTCCTTCGCCAGCGCATCCTTCTCGATCGAGACCGACGCACGAAGGGACTTGAGGATGTCGAGCTGGTCCTTGTTGACGAGGTTGACTGCGGCGGTACCTCGTCAGCACAGAAGGAGGAGGAACACGGGAGGGAAAGACCATACGGTCCGACTTGGCAATCGTGAGCTCCTTGCTGATCGCCTCGCACTTGACGTCCAATTCGGTGTGCTCGCGACGCAGCTTCTCGAACTCCTCGACCGTCTCGTTAAGGCGCATCCGAAGAGCCATCGTAGCTTCAGGTCTAAGCGTACACGTCGTCATTAAGTGCGAACGCCGAAGAGGAAGGGACTGCTCACCCATCGCCGAGCTTCGACTTGCCGCTCATGATCTCCTCCAGCTGTCCTGAGAGGACGAGCTTCTCGCGATGCTCCCTCAGATAATCTCCCTCGTACCGCACCTTCATCCGATTCGCGTCCTCAAGCAAGTTCTCCAGCACGACGATCCTCGACCCATCCGCCTTGTTCGCCGTCGCCGTCTCCAAATCGCGCTTGAGCTTGCGCACCTGAAGCTTGAGGTCCGTCATCGTCGTCCCCGAAATCGCGTCGTCCAGCTCGCCTCCCACGCCGGAAAAGCTTCCCTCGTCCTCCGTCTCCGTCGCGCCGCTCTCTCTCCTCGCCCTCGCAGCCTTCTTCGCCTCGGTCGAACCCAGCTCGAGCTCCTTGATCCGCTCCTCGAACAGCACCAACGTCTCTCCCTCCTTCTCTCGCTCCTCCTCCGAAACCCGTAGACGCTCCTTCGTCCGGTCGAGCTGATGGCGGAGGGCGTCGTTGTCGCGCGAGAGGGAGGAGTTCTTGGTCTCGAGCGTGTCGAGCTGCGTCTTGTACGACTCCATGAGGGGCTTGAAGGCCGAGATTTTCTTGTACTCATCCTCGAGCGCGGTGTTTCGGTCGAGCAAGTCCGAGTTCTGGTCCTCGAGAGTCTGTCGGCGGTCGTCAGCTCCCCCACTCGCCGTCGACGAGGAACGCGAACGCACCTTGATACTCCTACGCAAATCCGCCGACTCCTCGAGCTTCTTCTTGTACTTCTCGATCACGTTCTCCGTCTTCTTAGCCTTCTCCGCCGCGTGCTTGTACTCGTCCATCTGGTCCTTGAGCCTCGCCGCCTCCTCTGCTCTGGGCGCCAGATCGTCGACCTGCTCCATCAAGGTACGAATATGAAGCGAGCTCTGAGTTAACCGGGACGATGGGGAAGGTGGCAGGAGGAGACTGACCTTGCGTGTGAGCTCCTCGATCATGCGGGTTTGGCGGTCGACGACCTGCTCCGCTTCTCCCAACTCGTTCTCGGCCTTTTGACTGCGTGAGGCTCGGTCAGCGACGAGGAGATCGGGCGGAGAGTAGAACGCACAGGTCGGCTCGAGTTCGATCGAGCTCACTCTTGAACGCGAGGTCGGCGCGGTCGTTCTTACCAGCTTCGGCAGCCGCTATGACATCAGCAGCTCGTGATTCGGCAGAGGCGAGACTGCTAAGAACTTCCTCCTATGTGATGAGGATCAGCGGCTGTGCTGTAAGAGGACGGGACGACGAACGTGGTCGTCCTTGAGAGCGCCGTATGACCTAACGAGATCGTCGCAGGCAACTTGAAGCGTCTCCTTGTCGTACAGCAGTCGTGACCGCTCGTGCTGAAGCGTGTAGAACTCCGAGTCGGCACTGGTGAATCGTCGTCAGCTTCTCACGTCGGCTTTAGTTCGTGCGGACGACTCACTCAGCCCCGAGCTCCTTCGCAGCCTCCTTGTCCTTCTCTCCCTTTGTCCCAACCTTGCTCATCACCTGTGCGAATTCGTCAGCCCCCCTCTCCTCCGTGCAGAAGCTGCGACGCACCTGCTCGATACTCCACATCAATTCGCGCTGAACCCACTCGTCAAGGCTCTGAATCTGCTCCACGTGCTGCTGCCTGCGATCTGACTGTCACAGTTTGTCAGCTCCATACCCCATCCAGGCCACCGCAAGCTCACCTGCACCACCAGCGCAAGGATCAACCCTGCAAGCCTGCACAGCTCCTCCTCACTCCCTTCTCCTCCCTTCGAGATTAGCTGTAGATTCGGCGCAGGAAGAGCGGTAGTGGAAGCATGAAGGACGTCTCTGCGGGTTCTTGGTTAGCCGCTGCGGAGAGGAGAGAGAGCAGGTGAGGACGCACTCAAAGTAGCGGATGAGGAGCTTGTAGAGCCGCTTGAGGTTGTTGAATCGGAGAACCCAGTTGTCGGCGAGAGCTTTCTGGCTCGCAGTCGAGGGAGCACCACCAGGACGGAAGTAGGCGGGATCGCTGAAGGGAGGCGAGAGGGTCAGCCTCCGTTCGTCGAGCGTGGCGAGCTCTTGTTCGTCGGTAGGAGCTTCCAGCACGCGCTAAGCTTCAATAGGATGCGTTGCCAGCTGTCCTGCTTGAAGTAGAGGACACAAGAGCAGCAGGCGACCCACGCCAGGAGACCTGAGCGTCGAGGTGCACTCTCCAGCTTCAAGACCACGCTTCCAGCAGTCTTACAGCTTGAAGCTGAAGCTGCTGAAGCCCCCGCACTGCTCCTGGAGCCTACCCATAACGATCCCAGAGCACCCCACCGCGCAACAACAACCCCCTCGCGTCCCTCGTCAGCTCCCCAGACGGACCCCGCCGCACCGCCAGAGCGCTCAGACTGGAACTCACACTTCTGCCACTACGTCCGCCAGCACGACTCCATCGTTCAAGTCCGCGATCTCTTTGACGACGCGCTTGGGCTTGCCGGTGGTTGAATCAAGCTCGTTGAGCGAGGGAAGGGTCGGAGAAAGCGACTCGATCCATAGGAGTAGTGAAGGTGCCAACCGAGTGGACGCCATCGCTTGCTGTCCAGGCGAGAAGGCGGGGGCGGGCGTCGTGAAAAGGACAAAAGGAACAAGGCGGGCGCGGCTCCTCTTGATCTCCTGCCATCACCTCACTCGCTGGCTCAACCGCTCGCGCTGCTCATCGACAACGCCGACCTGGCTGGACGACTTCTATCTGAGCTCCCGAGTGCACCACGAGTGAGTCCTGTCTCCGAGGGCGCCATGAGCGCGAGCTGACACGCACCTCCTCCCCAGTCCCCGCCATCCCTTCTCCCCTTCGCCATGCCAACAATCTCACAGCTGCCCTCCGAACTTATCTATCGCTCGTTGGAGCTCGGAGCCGACGGGGAGCTTCGCTACAAAGACCGCCAGGCCTTTCTCCGAATGGCAGCCCTCGTCTGCCTCTCCTGGCAAGGACCGGCGCAATCTTTGCTGTGGAAGGAGGTCAAGCTCAAGGACGAGAAGAGCATGGCTCAATTTGTTGAAAGCGGAATGCGGGGATTTTCGACGAGCTCGCTCCGTCTGTCGTGCGAACAGACGTCGAAAGGACTCCCTGAGCATCTTCGGGGCGCTCTAATCTCGTGCGAAAGTGCCCTGACAGTCTCGCAGGCGTGCTTTGGAGTTAAGCGCCTCCATATGGGCCCTCTGCTGCGGTCCCCTCGCGACTATGAGCTACCAATCTTCGCAGGTAAGTCTCGTTGCTCGATTTGGTGCGCCGTACTCATTCCCTTCTACAGGGATCACCTCGCTCGCCACAACGCTCGAGCTCGAATCGCACCTGGGACCGGAGGAGGAGCTCGATCTTCCCTTCCAGCTCTCCCATCTCGAACTGGAGCCTCCGCTGGAGACGCTCTCGCCTCAATTTCTCGCCGCCCTCGTCCGCCAACCTTCCCTCACGTCACTCGTCCTGGCTCTGAACGAAACCCGACAGCTTTCCGACCCTACATCAAGCAACCCGACAACGCACCTCATTCCCTCCCTCGTCATCCTTGCGCCTCAACTTGACACCCTCCAACTCGACCTGTACTGCGTCACCAACGCTTCACTCTACGATCCCTTCTGGAAGCACTGTCGAGCCCTGCAGCACCTGAGCGTAGGTCTCGAAAGCGTCATCGCGGTGCTTGCCCTTATCCCGTCGCCACTCCGCATTCTCACCGTGCTCGCGTGTGTCGAATTCGACGAGTTGGAAGAGCCTCTGGAACGCTTTGTGCTGCTGTTGAGGGCTCCACGCCGAGCTGCTCAAAGCTTGAACGGCTTGAAATGGGTGGACTTGTGGAGTGGGGCGACGCCTGGTAGGGGGAGTCGCAGACATTGATCGAGCTGGTGTCGGAGCTTCGCGGTGTCTTCAAGGAGCGGGAGACTGTACTCCTCTTCGGGACCGAGATTTTGTGAGCGATGTGAGCTTTTCGGACGCCTGGTTCTTGGGCTTGAGCTGACTTACCTCTCTTCCAGCTCGGATCAATAAGGCGAATGAGTGCTGCAATCCGAGTCGAGCTTGATGAGACCGCCGCCAGGAGAAGGCTGTCGGAACTGTTGAGGTCTTCGCTTTCTTTTGCTGCTGCTCGGTGAGCCCCGTCGAGCAAGCCAGCAAAGCTGCCGTCTACTGCTCTGCGTGCCTTCGCGCGAAAGTTCGGCCCAACTCTGCTCGCTCGCTTTCTCGCTCTCGAAGATGCTGTGCATCACGTCGGACTGAAAAAGGGTATCGACGCGCCAAAGTCCTACAAAGCCTCATCAAACTCACGTCCGTACCTCCCCATCACGGCCTGCACCTGCTCGTCCGAGAGAGCGTTCCCCTCGCCCCACTCGGTCCATTCCTCCCCCCTCCTTCTCAATCCCCCAATCCCCAGCCCCAGCAATCCTCCCGCGTTCGTCGGCTCCGCTCCAGCCGCCGCCGTCCCCGCCACAGCAGTTGGAGCGCCCAGGATCCCTCCCACGATCCCTCCAACGACGCTCGTCGCGACTCCCACAACACTGGTGACGTCTCCAACCCCGCTTGCGACGACGCTCCCAACGGCAGGAGGCAGGACGGCCGTCACAACTGCCGCAGCTTCGGCGAGCGCGTCGTCCAATCCGCCAATCAACCCCGTAAGCGCCTTCGGCAGGCCCGCGAGAAGACCTCCCTGGCCGTCGATAAGCTCGAGAACGCTGCCGACGCAGTTCGTCGCCGCCGTAATACTGCCGAGTAGGCCACCGAGGCCGCCGAGAGGATTTTCGAGGAGGTTGGTGAGCGAGTCGGCGGAGAGAGTTTGACCGGCGAGGCTGAATTGAATTGCTGCGAAGGAGAGGCGTCAGATGCAGCTAGTTCGAGAGATGAGAGGCGCGGACCGTAGGGAACTGCTTTCTGCGAGTAGACGAGAGCGGGGACGTTGTAGCCGCCGACGCGCGCGTTCGCGACGATATCCTGCGAAGGAGTCGTTAGCTCGCTCTCCCCTCGAAAAAACTTCAGCAATACGCACGATATCAATGCCTTCGCCCGTCTTGAAGAGGAGAGGAAGAGAATTGACGACTCCGGCGGAGAGCGTTACGGGGCCAATCTTGTTCGTGTAGGGCGAAGTTGTGCCAGGCTGAGCGACAAAGGGCTCGGGGAAGACGTAGGTGAACTCGGCGTACTGAACTCCGTCCTGATAGGCCTTTCCACTGAGCGAAATGACGGTGATGGTGGTTCCTCTGCGAAGACGAAGAGAGTCAGCTCTGCGCTCGTTCCCTCCGAAAAGTGAAAAACGAACAGGTTGTTGTTAACCTGTGAGGGAATCTGGCGTTAGCCACATCTTTGGTGTGAGTGGAGCGGGGGTTAAGCTCACCCTGGCTGTAATCTCGACCGTTCCGGGACAGAGAGCGGTGATGGGATCCACTTTAGCGCGAATCGTCAGCGAGAGCTCTGATCTTGGAGCGGTGTAGACTTGCGGTAAATGATCACGTCGTTGAAGAGAGGAATGCCTGTCGAGAGAGGGAGCGTTCAGCGACGTGCTAGACGTATTCGAGCGTTAGACTGACCTTGCCCGGGAAACGTGGCGGGAATGGTGACGCCAGCGAGAGCGGGACCGAGACCGCCGTAAGGTGAAGATGCAAGGTCTCCTTGAACCGTGATCGGTATCTGCGAAGATGCGAATGTATCAGCGAGCTATCTCTCGGCGCCAGCGATGAAGAAGTAGGCGTACAGGCCCGTTCGTCGACAAGTAGGCGGTGAGAACGCCTTGAGCGATTGGATCGGCGGGGTTGTCCGGAGCGTACTGCAGCTCGGTGGGGAACACGTTTGAGCCGGGGTTGAGATCGAAGGGGTTGACGAGCGCCCGCCCAATGAAAGCGCCTTCATACAGGATCTTGAGCGCGACGAGGTTCGTGTGAAGGATGACGGGCGCGGGGTTGCTGAGAATCGTCTGGAGCTGAATCCTGCGAGAGCCGAGTAGATGAGCCAGCGCGGAAGGGCGTGAGAGCGAGGAGGTGCGCACCGAATGTACTCGCTACCGCCGACAGAGGGGTTGAACGGGTCTCCGCTCCCACTACCGATTACCACAGGAGCTGCGCAGGGAGATCAGCTTCAAGGCGCTGTATTAAAGGCTGCGACGCACTCTTGGGGATCGTAGCTTCGCGGTTGAAGTTGTTGATTCCTGGGAACGTCGACGAGACGTCGAAGGGGATGCCGTTGATAGGAATGACTCCGATAACAAGCTGAGCAACGACTGCAAAGTGCCTTCGTAAGTAGCAGCGCACCCGATGTATGAGCTCAGCTCACCGTCTGCCGATCCATGGAGGCCGAACTCGACGCCAGCTGTGTTCGTTACGGCAGCGAAGAACGACTCGAACGCGCCGTTGTTGAGTGACTGCAACGTTTGAGGCTGCTGGAAGTTGAGCTGGATGTTCGCCTGTGGTTGCCAGATACTGTTAGCACGGCGCGTCGCAGAGACAGCGAGAAAGAAGCTCGCCTCTTGCCCGGTCGAGACACCTGAGCTGAGGACTGGTGCGGATGGCAGAGTGAGGGAGATGGCGTCGACGTCGTTGTACTCGCTGAACGGAAGAAGGTCAGCGAACAGATACATGAAGGAGAGAGGTCGGCGCACATCACGAAGGTCCCTCCCGCAGCTAACGCTCGAAGACTGAAGCCGAAAGGATTTTGGAATGCGACGTTCGTAAGGTTGTTTGTCGCCTGCGGTGAGTACGCCTGCGCTTGGTTGACGATGCTGAGCTCGAGATCCTCCAGCTTGATCGACTTGATGATGTCGAAGGTTTGCCTGCGTCAGCGAGAAACCGTCAGCGCCTTCGAAACCTCCAAATCTCCGTCGCAACGCACCCGGGAAGAATCGCCGAGACCGAGAGCTTCTTGAACGCTGCCGAGAGCCACTTGACCGGCGAGTTCGGCTGAGCAGGGGAGACGACCTCGTTCCCGACGACCGTCAGCGTAGAGTTGTCGCCGGCGAGGAACTGAGAGAAGAGCTTGGCGAGGCTGTCGGTACTGGCTTGCGAAGTGCGCTTGACGATTCTTCCTTCGAGGTCGATGGACGTGCTGTCGAGGGGAGGAAGGACGAGACCGCTTCCGCCGATGGGGCCGACTACTCGAGCTGCGTCAGCAGACAGCTTCGGAGAGAGGGCTAGGTTCGCACCTTCTTGGCCGGCAAACGAAGCGACGAAGCTGACTCGACCAAGCTCGATGCCCAGATTCGAGGCAGAGGGAATCACGGCGTTCGCTTGAAGGATGATCGAGTCTCCGTCGTCGCCTGGGAAGTTGGGCGAGTTGATCGTGATCCCCGGTAGTCCGTTGAACGCTGTGCGACGAATCATCAGCGAGAAGCGCTATCCATGAGGAGGAATGACCTACCAGAGAAGGAGACGACCTTGGTCAAACTGGCGGAGTCCGGTCAGCTTCGCACAGAATGAAAGGCGCCGCCTAAGACCCACCTAACGTTGTCAAAGATAGCCCCGAGAGCCGTAACTCGGACCTTGTCGGTTGTGAGCGTCCACTCAAAGCTGCGTAGCCGAATCTTAGCCACCGACGAGTACGCGCGAGGAAGGTACTCACCTCGGATTCAGCAAAATGAACGTTGCGAACGCGGTGAATTGCGTCTGGTCGGTGATGGTGAGAAGAGCAGTGGTGTCGAGATTAGGGATTCCGACATCTCCTTGCGAGCTGCAAATTCTGAAAGTTAGCTCCGCTGATTGACACCTGAGGAGAGCGTACCAAAGAGCTGGGAGAGCGACGGTAGCGATCTCGTTGCCCGCCCAGATGACAGTGACTCCTTCGGGGAACTCGATGAGAGCGTCGAGAGCTACAAAGACGAGAAATAAGCGACTGGGCGAACCGCACAAGGGAATATTGCGCACGTCCGGCACCGAGTAGGGCTCCAGTGAGCCTCGCTGTGAAACCCTGGTCTGTGACGTTCGTGACGAGGCCGCTCGAGAATGAGAGAGTAGCTTGCTCGACGATGTTGTTGACGACTGTTGAGAGAGACGGTGAGCGAAAACCAGCTTTGGAGGAAGGCTCGAAACGCACCCGGAGCGCCGATGATGCCGGCGAGGTACAAAACGGTACGATCAAGGATAGCGTTGACGCCGTTCTGAGCGAAGGATAGGCTGGTCTGGTACTCGTCAATCTTGAGCAAAGCTTCGATAGCCAGGTCGACCTGAAGGCCGGTCGTCGCTGCGAGGATTAGGTCGAAAGCGCGGGCAGTCGAGCCCGAAGGCGTGCAAGTTTCGGGCGCGAGATTCACGGTGGAGGTGACGGGGGTAGTCGTGTCGTCCAGCGCGAGGATGTAGGAGAACAGAGGGACTGCGTAGGATCTTGTCTCGTCAGCAAATGGGTGCGAGGGCAGTGCGAAATTGCGCACGAAGGAACCCGATGTCGACGCCCTTCTCCCTGCAGTACCACATCAGCACGCGCTGACATCGCGGCGGGATTCAAGCTCACTCGGCAGCAGTAAGGAAGAATTCAATGAGAATTTTGGGATCAGCGTTGAGGTTAAACCTGGAGAGCGAGTTAGCTTCCGATTGAGAGAACTTCGGCGAGCGAGAAACCCACGGAATGGTGCGAGAGGTGATGGTCGTTTTGCCGGCAGCGGAAATGGGAGGGCTGAGCGAAGTCTGCAAAGTGCGCGCACAGTCAGCTTCGCGAAGAGGCTGTAAGAATGGAGACGAACGCACATCGATGGTCCCTAGCTCAATCCCTCGGTAGTTGGCGACGGAGGCGACCGATAGCAAGTTTACCGCAGCGGTGAAGGGGTTAGCGAGGACAACGGCTGCTGATGCGATCTTGGAGACGGCGATATCGGTCGGGAAGGTGAGGACGGCGGCGGTGACGAGATTCTCGGTGAGGGCGGGGAGCGTTGCTTCGACGGCGACGGCGCCGAGTGCAGCTTGAAGAGACGCGATGGGAGTCGTGCTTGGGCTTCCGGCAATGACGAGCTCGCTGAGGACGCCTTGAACGTAGTTGGCGAGGAGCTGCTGGCCAGCGACGGTGGAGGCGCCTCCGGTGGGCTGATACCGAACCTCCGTCGCGAGAAGGTTTTCGTTCGGCCGCAGGAGGAGGTCGGGGATGATGGCGACGCCGATCTTCTCGCCCTGGAAGATAACGTCGAGGGTCACGTCTCCAGCGCCGATAGTGAGATCTGTGCGCGAAATTAGCATGTGAAGGAGACCGCGGGCGGGAAGGACTCGCTGGAGGGGTTGAAGAGAGCAGCATTGGCGTTGATCTGGACGTAGCTTGAAAATCCACGGAAGACGTCGACTTCGGCGACGGTCACTGGACGCGCGTTGAGCCCCCGCACTCCGAGAATCGAAGTCGAAACGGCGAAGGGAATGTCCTGGAGGAAGATGGTTCCGACGCCTGTCGTGGCTTGAGCTGTCGAAAGAAAGCTTTAGTGGCGACAGTATTGACTTCAGACGAGTTGTTGAATACGCACTGTTGGCCGAGCCGCGAAGAGTGAATGACTTGGATGAATCGAGAGTCGCGTCCTTGAGGAATGCGGAGAAGACGCCGTTGTCGGTTGACGCGAACGGGACGTCCTCGAAAGCGATGATAAGAGTCCGCGCAACGACGTCCGTCTTCGCAGGTCCCAGCGGAACTTGAACTAGCGCAAAGTCTCCAGCGTCGCGCTTCGCAGCGCGGGATCCAGATCCAGGATCTCCAGCAGTGATAGAAGTCTGCTCAGAAGGGTTAGCGAGCTTCTCGAGACGTAAATAGAACGAACAACTGACTGCGATTGCTGTAATGTCGACCTGAGGGAAGCGTTAAGCACTGCTCGTTCGAGAAGCCAAAGATAGACTCACTGGAAGCGCGAAGGGGAGCTGGAAGACGCCGACGGTGTTATTCGTCGAAAAGCGAGGATTCCAAGGGTCTGCTTCCGAGAAGAGGAACGTAGCTTGCTCGATAGTAATCGCGTTGATGATCTCGAGATTCTCGGCGGCAGGCTGAAGGGGGGATAGTGAGTGAGGCGTCCCCGCGAAGCGACAAGAACGTACGAGGATAACTCCAATCGACAGCGTCTTGATCGCGGTGTTGAGCCAGCTGCAGTCCGCAGGGCCTGCAGCTGTTCCGGTGACGAGAAGCTCCGAAGGCACGCCTTGAGTCGAAATCAGCACCTGATCCTGAACAGAGACGAAAACCGCGCACCATGAACAAAACCGTTGAAGATGGTCGAGCTGCGAGTAGGGATTAGCGGAAAAGGCAAAGGAGACGCGCGAGCGACTCACAGATCCGCAAGCCCCTGCTCGGTCGTCTGCTCAACGAGCCGTCCTCCGAGCGCAAGCTGCACTGTGGACCGAGGAGCAAGGACGAAGGGAGCTGTACTAGCGGCGGGACCGACGTAGGTAGAGCCAAAAGTGACTCCGAAATCGATCGTGGAGAGAGCGACGCCGACTTGCGAAGGATTCTGAATGGAGGTCTGCAGGTTGAGAGTGACGCCGCCGGCCGGATCGTTGGCGGGAAGATCGAAGTTCTCTACTCGAACCATCCCTTTAAGACCGTTGAAGCCTTGGAGCACGACCTGGAAGAGCGAGGAACGGTCAGTTTTCGTAGCTGCGAAGCGAAGACGAAAATTGGCGCACGTCCTTCGATATGGAGATGCCAGAGATCTCGATCCCCACGTGCGTTGACAGTAAGATTCTCGCCGTAGATCTGCCAGGTGAACGAGGGCTCGTTGAGAAGGCTGTGAAGGGCGAGAGTTGTAAGCTTCGCCCAGGAATGGGGCCGAACGACGCACTATCCCGCGAACTCGGTAACGTGAGCCAAGTCGGCGATGGAAACGGCTGCTTCGAGGTTGAGCGCAGCTCCCGTGTCGGCAACCAGCGTTACCTGAGAAGGAACGTCAGCTAGCCCCAGTCTTGGATGCGAAGCAGACGTACAGCCGGCATCGCAATTTGCCCAAGAGGTCGACCGTTCCACGCAACGGTCAGTCCAGCTGGAAAGGTGATGATTCCGTCGAAAGGGCCCGCGTTAGTGATAGATCCGACAAGCGCAGCGGTGAACGCTAAGGCATTGAGAAGTCAGCGCGCGAAACGACGTGGCGGCGACGCAAATGCAAGTGCTCACAGGTGTCCGAGGGATTCGAGATCATAGCCGTATCCACGTTGAGGAATGCGCCATCGACGACGCGCTGGACGATCGGGAGAGCGAGAACAGGGAGAAGCATCTGCTCGTCGCGCGATCAGCGAATGTGCGAGTTCTCGGAAGGAGATAGAACGTACGACAAGGGTCGAATCTGTATACGCAGGGACTTCGGTCTGGCGGTATGCGAGGTTCGTGACGAAGTCGCCAATGTGCAGGACTGCGACGAGATCGACTTCAACCTTGAGGATGCTGAAGGCCTGAATGATGTAGCTCGGCAGGTCGAATCTATGAGAGGGCGAGTCAGCGACGTCTTGCGAATTCGATCAGAAGACTCACCCCGTGTAGATGCTTCGCTTCGCAAGAGCTGAGCGAGGCTGAAAATGGAGAGAGGTGTCCCTCGTCGCCGGAATGTCCTGGTCTTCCGACATGTACATGTGCTCCGAGTAGTCGGCTCCGGGATTGACAGCCGACTTGGCAGGCGAGACGAGCAGGTCTGCAAAGTCCTGGTCGTCCTGGTCGGTCTGAACGGAACGCTTGGCGATGGAAGGACCGCTAGTGGTCGGAACGTAGGTGAGCCCACCAAGCTCGATAACGCCGTCGAGGTAGATCGGATCGAGCCCCGCTTCGACGACCAGAGCGCGGACAAGGGAGAAGATCTGCGACAGGAAGCCTTAGCGAGGTTCGCAACGCAGGTCAGAAACGGCGACGAACCTCTGGCGGGTAGAGATTCAGGTTGCTGCGAAGGAGCTAGGCGTCAGGACACGTCGAGTCGAGGAAGAGATTCGTGAGCAAACTCACAAAGCCAGGGGCGGAGAGTTGCTCGCGCTGTTCCCAGCGGCTCGGAAGTCCGTATCGACAACAATTGAGCCAACGAAGAGTCCATGCGAGGTGACGTTCGACTGGATGTTGGTGATGACGAGCTCGGAAGAAAAGGGGTTCTGGAGGGAGACAATGCCGTCGGCCTGCGAGAAGAAAGCCTTAGAGTCTGCGAAGGAAGAGAAGCGCAGAAGTATGTACGATGCTGTTTCCATAGCCAGTCGTAGGAAGCACGGTGAGGTTGGCGTAGTTCACGAGCTTGCTAGTAAGCCCTTCGAGAGTCGTGCTGAGCTTGATCGCCATGAACGCCTGCGTGAGAGATTCGACGGCGGTTGATCCGTTGACTGAAAAAGCGAGGCGTCAGCAGCCTACGCGAAAGGGCTGAGTATGCTACGCACAGCCGGAAATGGAAAGAACATTGCTGCGACCCTCCGCAAAATCTCCGAGCGTCGCAAGAGCGACGGGGTTGTTGTTCGCTTGGAAGAAGCTGATCGCAGAGACTTCTTGGTAGCCAATCTTGAGATGCAGATCCTAATCCCGCGCAGAGAGTTTGTGAGCTCGCGTCTGCGATCGAACTAGAGGAAGAGCTCACCGGAAGGACGGTCGTTCCGAGGAACGAGTCGCCGTTGAAGAGCTGAAAGGTCACGTCTCCGACGGTGAGGTCGAGGTTACTGGGGTTCGTGAGACCGACTGCGAGAACACGCATCAGAGCTAGCTCGCAGGTTCGGTACCGAGCTCTTACCAGTGAGGTTGAGAATGACCGCGTCAGGAGTACCTCCGACCACATCGACGGACTGAAAAGAACAGGCGTCAGCGGCGTATTCTTCGACGGGCGCTCTGGAGGCGCACCAAGATGTTCGTAGGGAATCTGGTGAGCCCAGACAACCCGATGAGGCCCGAAGGAAGCGTGACTGCAAAACAGAAGGATGAGAGAAGGCTCGCGGACGAGGTCGAAGAACCCACAGCCGATGTTGGTGAGCTTGACTTGACCTGGTTGGGAGAAGCGTCAGCTCTCGCAGCGAATACACGGGTCCACGGAGACGCACCCATCGGTGTGTTCGTCACAGCAGAGGTGTTTCCAATGAGCGTGAAGGCCGAGCCGTCCGTGAGAGCCAAGTCGTACACGAACTGATCGAAAGCTCTGCGATCTCGCAAGTCAGTGGAGCGCAAATCCGAGCGAGAAGCGGCTCACAGGTGGTCTTCGTACGAAGGAGGCACGACGAGTGGCGAAAGCGGTACCTCGAGCGTCAACGATCCCGAAGTCCCACCGGCGTTCTGCTCGAGGATCGTCGTCGAGGAGCTTGCGAGCGGTGCGCCGAGCGATGCGACTCCGGTGCGATTGCTGACGATAGTGAATGAATTGGAGAGTTGGACGATGTCGAGGGAGAAGCCGAATGGGAGTGCGAAGGTTCCAGAGGCGTGAGTGGTGTTGGCCATGGGCGAGTAGGGACTTTCAGGCGTCACGGCGAGAGAGAGGGATTCAATGGTGATGCCGGTGATGGGGGAGATGCGACCAGTAGGAGAGGCGAGAGGAACGTTGAGGACAAGAGCTTTGATTCCGCGTTGTAGCTGCGAGAGTCGTTAGCGGCTGCGAAGAAGCGAAACGAACGAGACGCACCCAGGCTGGAGTCTCGCCCGAAGCGAGGGTCGCGCTGATACCTCGAGCAGAGACGGGAACGCTGTCGCCGTTGAGGTACTTGCTGAACACAGTGCTGAGCTGCCCGAGAGCGACGGGGTTGTCCTTGTAGTCGTCGACGATTCGGCCAACTGGGAAATTTCGAGGAAGTTAGCGAGCAGTGCTGCTGAGCTAAGGCGAGATCCCGCACCGAGGTTGACCTGGTTCACGCCTGCGGTGAGGTTGAACGGCGAGGCCGTTCGCGCTGGTCTGAGAACGCGAGGTTTTAGTCGAGCCGCTCGGAGGACAACGCGAAGAGCTCACCCCAGGTAGAGGTCCTCGTAGTACAAGCCGACCTCCAGGATGCCAATTTCGACCCCGAAAGCCGAAGGGTTGGTCAACTTGGTCGAAACTGCGATAGATATTCCTCCCGCCGGATCGTCGCCGCTGAGATTGTGATAGAGTCAGCAAAGCGCGGCGAGAGCGGAGAAAAAGTACGCACGGGATCTGGAAGTCCATAATCGACACGTCGGTCGTGTTCGCAACTCCCTTCAGCGTAAGATCCTGCGCAACAAGCGTGAGCTAAGGCCCAAAGCTCACGGGTACCGCAAACTGACCTTGACCATCGTAAGCCCGTTAACGGCAATGAAGCTGAACGCCTTGGCCTGCACGGACTCGCTCTTGAGACGCCACGTAAACTCTTCCTGCGTGATGAGGACTGCGAAGGTGGGGAAGTGAGCGACTGCGTTATCGAAGCGAAGCGCGAGAGAACGCACATTCCGTGAAGCGCCCAAACCCTTCTTGATCGAGGATGTTGAAGACCGTCTGCGAAACGTGCAAGTCAGCTCGGCACCGAGAGAGGAGAGCGAAGGTGCGAGGCTGACCTTCTGCTTGATCCTTCCGTGCCCGTTCGCGACCCCGATGGGCTCCAGCGCCATTTCTCCGAGGTAGAGCTCTCTGCAGGCGTAACGCAAGTCAGAACTGGTCTGCAAGTTCAGGAGACAACGCGTACTGCGTAAGATTCTCGGGAGCGATCCAGTACACTCGAACAGGCCGCTCAAAGTACAGCGTCGCAGGGAAGATGGCTCTGAGAGAAACGATCCTGATCAGTCGTCGCTCCTCAAGTCGGGTTCGCAAACATCCACGCACACTTTCTTCGCCTGTCCCTCGAGAGTGAGGACGAAAGACTCGTTCGTCGCAAAGGTGATATTGGCGGTCGAGACGGAGAGAACGGCGACGCTGAGGATATGTTTGGCGACGGCGCGGAGGACGGGGAAGATGATGATGACGAGAGTGATCACGACAATGGGGATTCCGAGGAGCGGGCAGAGGACCTTGAACTTTTTGCTGCGCCAGATCGCCTTTTTCGCATACGGAGTTCCTAGTGACGCGAGTCAGCCCTCGTCGAACGTTCGCGGAGAGAGAGAACGCACCCATAGCGGCGAGAAGCCCCATCGGCGCCGCAGGATCCAGTCCCTGTGAATCAGCGTCCTCCATCTTCCCGCCCCTCCTCGCTCGCCCCTTCTCCTTCCCCGAGACCAACTTGCGACTCCTCGTCGCCTGAAGATGCGCCGTCGAAGTTGTGCGCTGAGAAGCAGTATCGGCATCGGTGTGAGCGTCGTTGTGGTCGCCGGAAGGGAGTCCAGAAGGGTAGCGGAGGTATGCGTCCTGCGGTCGCGGGAGAAGGTGATCAGCGAGAAGTCGGCGCGTGCGAAAGGAGCGCGACTCACGTCTCCCATCGATTCATGGTTCGTGTGAGCGTTGAGGTGTGTTTGGGTCCGCGCAGGCCGGGGAACAGCAATCCCTGCGAGAGGCGGGTCGTCGCGGTTGCTCCACATCGTTCTGAGCGTCTGCGAAAGCCGGGAGACGCGTGCCGATAGATGGGGATGGAAACGAGCTTGAGGCCGAGGTTCGTCGTCGCTGTTGGCGTCGAGCAGAGGACGGGAAACAACGGAGCGGCGAACTGGGGCGGCGACAATGGGGCCCCCACAATGCCCTCGAAAGCCTCCTAACAAACGCGGGGTGGATGATCGCGCGAAAGCAGGGACAAAACATTATTGAATCGATCGGTTGACGTTTAGCCTCGTTTAGCCCGGCGTTTGAGAGAGCGAGCCAGCCAAGTCAGCAGGTGGATTCCTGCCTAGACTGGAAGAGGAGGCTCTGAGTAGTGCGACCGAACGACCGCACCAATTAAGAGCGCCAGAGGAGAGCGGAGCGAGAGCACGAAAGCCGCGGGGGGTCGAAGCGTCCTGCTGACGGTGTCCCTCCGCGCGGTGCTGGATCTAGCGGCGGCGGAGTCACGAAAAGCTCGATAGCCAGCAGCAAGTACCGGAAAGAAGCAGTGAAGAGCTCCCCGAAGAGGTGATTGAGGTGGAGAGGCAGGTCTGCGCGAGTGGCGTGGTACTTGAAGCTGCGGCAGGGAAGCAGCAAAACTGGCCTCCGATGTCGTCGCTGACCAACTGAGCGGAACACGTCAAAGGGCGAGCGCGTTGATGCGCCTGAGCAGAGGAGGCCAAGGCCGAAGGCGCAGAGCAGAACGCAGAACGCAGATGGTCCAGCTGGCTCCTCGAGCTCGTAGCACTCCGACGCTCCAGTCCTCAGGTCCGGTGAGCTCGGAGCTCCCCATCAAGCCTGTGCAGTACCTCCCGCAAAGCCCTTCCTTCTGTTCTTCGTCGTAGGATCCTCCTCCGCTCCGACCTCCCTCGCACGCTCCCATAGAAGATGGCGAGTCCTCCTAACGCAAAGAGCGCCGGGACATATTGAGCTAGCTGTAGTGGCGTACGGTGAGGTCGTTTAGTCGCCGGCGGGTAGGGTTGGCGGGCAAGAGTTGGGGGAGACGGCAGAAGGTGAAGGTATCGGAGAGCTCCCAGACTCCGTTCTAGAGGTCTGCGCAGCAAGTGGGTTGTCAGCTAAGTGCGCTGATAAGCTCTTCAGTGCTTGTAGAGGTGCAGCTCCTCCACCGTTCCTGCTGCAGCTCGGCGAGGGACCCACGCCACGTCAGCTCGCTGACGGGCTCCTCTCCTGCGCTCCCCTGCCGCACGCCGACAGCTCCCCCTCCTCCGAAGCCCTAAGCACCACAACGCAAAGCTGACCTCGTCCTCGTCCCTTGACCTGCTGGACGAGCCCCAACGAACGCTGATCCCCAACGCCGGGACCGCACTCCTCCCAGCTCCTTTCCGTCTTCCACGCTGCCTTGAGGCCGTTCGACAAGGTGCAGGCGGATTAAGCTGCTGATCAGATGGTTGGAAGAGCTGCGGGCGGTCGTGGGAGGAGGAAGTAGTCGCAAGTCGTCGGGGAGCTGAAGTCGTCGGAGTCCCAATCGAGAGGTTCGCTCGCTCGTGTCAATCTCAGGCGGCGAGCTGCTTCTTACATAGCTGCGAAGCCCAGCACCTGTGTAGCAGGACAACAGTGAATCAACCCTTGACGAAACAAAGAAGGCTTCGCTCGACTCTCTCCTCTCGCTCCGCTCTCAGGTGCTGGCAGCAGTTAAGATCGTTGCTACACCCGTTCATTCCAGTCCTGCTACATCCCTTTACAACTCCTGCAAGGCATCCCTCCACCGCCATCACCGAACGGCATCGCGTCCTAGTCGAGTGCACCAGCGTCTTGCGAAATCGACCCCCCCCTCGTCGGGAATCTCAGTCCTGCGTGGGAGCTTGGTAGCCTGCTCGCTAGTGAGGAAGGGAATGACGGCGATATAGGAGAAATGAGCGGCGTAGATTGCGAGGCGAGAGGTCGGCTGCTGGAGAAGGGCCTGTCGAACGGGCGATCTGCGAAGGAGCTTCGCGACGCTGGAGTGGTCTGGCGTCCACGTTCGTGTTACAGTAACCTCTGTGCGGAGGATAATCAGCACCCACCCGAGGTACCGAGAAGGACGGAGATCGACCCACCCTGATCCCATCCAACCCCCCTCGCTCGCTCGCTCGTTCGCGAGCCTCCCCTCCCGTCGCACAAGACTCCCCATCTTCCGTCCGCAAACGAAAGCAGCCTCAAAAGGACCGCACGCCTCTCCGTCACGCTCTCACAGCCTATCCTGAACCGCGCCCACCGCCGCCCCACCCCTCGGCGCCTCGCCCAGCAAATCTCCTCGCACCGCACTGAAGCAGTCCCACCCATCAGCGCAGTCATCAAGCAGCCCCACTCCGCACTCGCGTATCCCCAGCCACCCCTCTCCGCAGTCCCACCCCTCAGCAGTCCCGCACCACCTCCCTCGTCCTCCCTTCGAAAACCCATCTCCAGCGCCATACGAAGCAGCTGACCGCCGTGCCTGAGTCAATGAAATCCGATATCCTCGTCCGTTGAGAGCGAAGTCCTTGGGAGAGCGGAGGAAGAGGCGAGATGACGGTGCTGGGCTGCGCAAGTGGTCGGTGAGCTGCTAAGCTCGAGCGAAGTCAGCGAGCGTCCAGGGCGGAGGCAATAAAGAACGCACGGAAGCACAGCGCCCTCACTACCACCTCTCCCGGAGCAGGATCGGCGACGGCGAGCTTCGCAACGAGTACCCGGAACGCCGGGGAGGGCTCCAAGAGGCCATTGTTCCAATCACCTAGGGCTAGTCCTTAGATCCCCATGGGGAACGGATCGAGCAGGCGGGGTTTGGGGCGCGAGAGGGCAAAAGAGGTGCCGGGGACGCGGCAGGTAGCTGCGAGCTGCGAGGAGGGTTCGCTCTCTTTGTCGAGGGCGATGGAAGAGACGGAATGAGCAGAATGTCGTGGTTGACTTCGTCGAGTAGAGCAGATGGTGAGGGGAGCAGACGAGTCGCGTTGAGGTCGGTCAGGGTGCGAGACGCGACGACCTGCGGAGGAACACGAATCAGCTCGGAGCTACCACAGCAAGCAGAGACGTGCATCCACTTCGGAGCTCACCTCTACTATATAGCAGCGAGAGCAGCGACATCCTAGGCCAGATCCTGCCAAAGGAAGCAGCTGACAGTGAGCAACGCCGCGAACACCTCGCCCGCTCGCCTCGACGCCCACCTCCGCTCCTGGCGCCTATGTAGCTCCAGCCCCAAATGCCAGTACAGCTCCATTCCAGCACGCCAAACCCCCCCGCAGCCTCCCTGAGCACAGCACCACCTCCCCGACCCTCTCTCAGACTCTTCTGAATGCCCTCCCCAGCGTCCGCTCCAGCTCAGTACCGCTCGCCGTCCTCTCAGAGCCCCACTGATAACACTCTCCGCGAGCTACACCCACGCACAAGGCCGCACTCGCACTCACCAGCCGTCCCCTCGCCGAACCGCCTGCGCGCCCCGCTCAGCAGCATTGCCCCCTCCTCCTCCTCTCAGCGAACCCCGAAGCTCCTTCCATCTGGGTATCCGTCTCAAGCCGTCCGAAGCCTGAGGAGCAGTTGGAGGCCTCGGGTGTACGACGGTCGTAAGGGACTTGCGAGAGATTCGGGGTAGGAAAGTCGCGGGTCTGTCGGTGTGGAGCTGCTTTGGCGAGGAAGATGCCGTGGTTGCGCTCTTGCAAGGAGGTGGAGAGTGCGGAGGGACGTGGTGGGAGAGCCAAGAGGCTCCCTCGTCGTCGTCGTCGCCTTCCTTCCTCTTCTTCTCCCTACGACGACGACGAGCAGTCGACGAGCTCTCTCTCTCTGGAAGGCTCTCACAGCTGTATAGAACCAGAAGACGCGCATTACAATCCCTTCAAAGCCCCAAAGCTCATCCCCCAAGCTCCCATCCCCTTCTCCCTCCACTCCTCCGGCCACCTCTCCCTAGCGACCTCAACCCACTCCCTCCTCTCTCTCCCCCTCGGTTCCCAGACCCCCATCCCCTCCCTAACCCCCTTCCTCTCTCCAGCCCTCTCCTCCGCCTCCCTAAGCCTCTCCAACGTCCCTCCCAGCTCCACTCGACGCGGTTTCGAGACGCCTAGAGCGAGCTTCCGCACGCCCAACTCGCCTTCGCTGTGGCGGCGCGGAGTCGGGTGGTGCGAGGCGTATGGGTGGGCAGAGAGGGATGCGCGTCGGGTTGAGGGAGGAGGGGAGGAAGCGAGGTACTGCCGTAGATGGAGGATCTCCGCCGCCGCTGCTCGTTCCTGCGACGAAGCGCTGGGCCTCGAAGGTTTGGGTCGATGGACGGGTGTGGTACGACTATTGAGAGGCTCGATATTGTTATGGAGTGGGAGGAGGGGCGGGAGGAAAGTCGTTTGAGGAGGCGGGGAGAAGGAGGGAAGGGAGGGAGAGTCGCACGATGGTAGAGGGGAGAAGGCGAAGGTGGGAGAGGGGGAGGGGTCGAAGGAGGATGGGTGGAGGTAGAGGGAGAGGTCGAATGGGTCGCTCGAGGAGGAGAGGTGGGTGGGCATGCCTGTAGGTGAGGACATGCGTGCCGGTGGGGTGGCTGCTGGTGGTCGAGTTGGAGCTGAGGGAAGGAAAGAGGGTTAGTTCTTTGTGAATGGAGGGCGGGTCTTGAGCCTGCTCGGGAGAGGAGAGGAGGAGGGAACGTACGCTTGTGTTAGGTGCTAGCGCGGACCTCGAGTGGATGGTGCGAGGAGTGCTTGGAGTGGATGGCTGTGCAATGGAGAAGGTGTTTGTACGAAGGAAAGAGGCGAGCGAACGAGTTGTGGACTGTGGTCTGACGAAGGATCGAGCAAAGGCAATTCCTTGTCCTCTTCCTTCCTCTTTGATTCGAGTGACCAGTATGGAGAGAGGAAACAAGCCAGGATCTTCGTTTGCTCTGCCCGTAAACGGAACACACGCGCGGTCATCAAAACGAGCGCAGAAACTCCCCGCACCGGGGTCCCTAAGCCGGGGCCCTATTCGAGATTAAGGGTTAATGAAATCGGTCGCCCGCTCACTCTTCATTCACGCTCATCAAAATTGACTCAGAGTACGCCCCGATACGTACGCAGGATGCGATCCTCAGTATCCACGGGAGGAAGTACTGCGTCGCTCGCTGCGAACAGTGACGAAGCGGGCGCTTGTTTCGGGTATAGTAGTCCACAGCACCAGTAGTGGGTGACCCCCAGCGTCTCGAGAGTGGAGAAACAAAGTAGTGCAAGTAGCCCAGGGCGGACTTGAGCGGAGAGAAAGGCGGGCGCCGACGATGCCGAAAGCTCGCGGATGCCGCCGTCCTTCCCGATGCCCGGGCTTCGGTCGAGGGGAAGCTTCGCCGGGTGCGAAGAGAGAGTAAATGTGATGTAAATGTGATGTGTCGGGATCGTTTGGAGACGAAGGACGGGAGTGAGCAGGCGTTGGTTTGGTCGGTTGCGAAGTTCGTCGTGACTGCGGTGCGAAGTCGTGCGGGAGCGAGGGAAGGAGGGCGTCGCAGAGGGCGGGTGGGAGGTGGATCCGTTGCCACTGAGGTGAGAACGAACTGTCTCGGAGTCGGTTGGGAGAGGTGTTGGTGTGGAGAATGAGCGAGCCGCACAAGCCTGCAAAGAAAGAGCTCTTGGGCGATGGACGACGGTCGCTCGTCTGATCGCATTCCAACGCACCCGTCTCCTGGTCGACATGACGTGAACTCCATCCCAGCTCAGTCCCTATCCGCCTCAGAACCTGCGAGCTCTCCACCTCCCTCCGTCCTCTAGAGCAGCGTCGTCGTCGTCGTCGTCGTCGTTCTTCATCGGCTTCGTCACTCGCAGTCCCCCCGCCATCGAAATGGACTTCGCGTCGGGATTGAGCAGCGACTTTCGAGTCATCGCTTCGGTCCTTTCGCCCTCGTCCGACATCCTCCCCCATTTCCTTTGTAGTTTGATCTCGCAATTCACTGGTTTCTTTTCGCGCAATCATCGACCGGGAGAGAGCCTATGAGTGAGAGAGAGAATGAGAGTGAGCGCGAGAATTGCAGACGGCGAGCGAGCCACCCCGAATCTCAGTCTGAGCAGCTGCATGGCAAGCCTTCGACAGCAAGCTAGTACGGCGTGCCTAACTGCGAGAAGGAGAGGCTTCCTACCGAGAGAGCCTCAGAGAATGGGAATCGGCGCTCGCTCGTCGCTTCTCGCTCTTCGATTGCGATGCTCGTGTTTACCGCCCTCCCCAGTACGTAACGCTCGCATGATTCGGACTCTACGAGTCGCTTCACGAACTTCCACTCTTCTCCCCCGGCGCCCGCTCCACATCCTTCTTCGCCTCAGTCTTCAGCCCCCACTGCTCGTCCGTCACCGTCTGTAGCTTCAGCTCCTTCATCCACACCGCCATCGCCAATCCCACCGCTCCCTAGTTTCGCCATCAGCTCTGACCCCGTGCTCGAGCTCGGGAGGACGCACGAAAGGAATCAGAACAAGCCAAATCACTCGCACGCTGTTCGCGAACGCTTCGCGCACTTCCGTCCTCAGCGGTTCCTCCCTACGATTCTCGTCAGATCCTTTGTCACTCGCAAACAGTGAAAGAGCTCACAGATCAGCAATGCTCGAAATCGCTGCGTAAGCCCCCGCGACGCCTCCCGGCGTCCTATCGAGGAACTCCTGCGGAAGTCGCTTCCCGAGCTCCTGAGCGAGGACAGTCGACCCGACGGTGATTCCGAAAATGTTCCCGACGCTGCGGCAGAAGACGAGGAAGGAGAGCGCGCGACCTGCGAGGGAGGGAGGCAGGGGAGCGAGGACAGGGAAGACGGTGGCGGCGTAGAGGAGACCGACGCCGATTGCGAAGGAGATAGGCCTGCGAGAAGCGGTAGAGTCAGCAAGAAATATGCGAGGGAGAGAGGACTGACAGGGGAATGTAAGCGGAAGACGTGGAGTTGGCGGTGACGAGGTACATGAGGCCGGGGCCAAAGGTCATGAAGACTGTGGGAAGATAGCGTTGGTGAGCTTCCAGAAGAGACGAGTGAGAGTGAACTCACTCCAAGCGATAACGTTCTGCGGCTTGTAGACCTGGAGAGCGCCGATAGAACCCCCTGCGACCATCGCGAATGGAGCGACGACGAAGCTATTCGGCCCAAGTCAGTCGATACGCCGGCGAGGAAAAAGCAGCAATACGCACGCGACGGAGAAGAAGTCAACTGCGGATCTGCGAGGATCGTCAGCTTTCGCTCGCTCGCCCGGTCAAAGCAGAGAATCACGCACTTGACTGGTGAAGCTCCCTTGACGGCCTGGAAGTACACCGGCCAGAAGTAGAACAAACAGAGCGCCGAAATACCGTGAACGAAAGTCGTCGCGAAGCCGATTGCGCTGGTTCGGTTGAGGAGAAGGTCGAAGGGCACCGTCGGCTCACTGATCAAGTACCTCTCGACGATGTACCAGAGCACGATGCCGACTGCGCCGATGATGAGAGGTGCGAGAACGACTGCTGACTTCCAAGAATCTGGTTGACCCCCTTTGAGGAGGCCGACGGTGAGGAGAGTAATTGAGGGGATGAAGATGAGATTGCCGATCCTGCGTTCTCGGTCAGCGAGTCTTGCGAAACGTGGTGAAGGCTCTACAAACCAATCCATCCTCGCAAGCTTGGATCGAACCGTTCCAGGAGGAGTCTTGAGCTTCATGAATGCCGCGACGACCGCAATCACGACGCCCGAGATTGGGAGGTTTATCCAGAAAAGCCAGCGATAGTTGGAGCTCGCAAAAGCTCCTCCGATAGGCGGGCCGGTCGCACTCGCGAGAGCCCACACGGCACCGAAAGCGCCTTGATACGCTCCTCGTTCGGCGAGCGAAACAAGGTCGGCCAGGATGATTTCGACGAGAGTGAGGATGACGCCGGCTCCGACTCCCTGGAAGGCTCGGCCGGCGAGCATGACGCTGTAATAAAGCTGATTAGCGTGTATAGAAACGTAGGTTAGGGAACGAAGCTCACTCCATCGCGTTCGCCGCTCCGCACATCGCTGATCCCACCGCAAACGAGACGAGACCGACAACCGACAACCGGACGGCGTCCAAAGATATCGGCGAGACCTCCCAGCCTGCAATCCACCTGTGAGCGGCGTTCTTGCCTGATTCCGAGAGCAAGCGCACCAAGGAATGAAGCACGTCGAAGTGATGCTGCTCAAGAACCGTTGTCAGTTCTCGCCTCCCCTTCAGCCTCGACAGCCCTGCAAACGCACCTATACGAATTCCCAATCCACGCATAGTCCTGCGACTCGAGCTCCTCCGCGATCTTGGGCAACGCCGTGGAGATCGAGGTCAGATCGAGGGCGGCAAGGAAGGTGGCGACGAGGAGGGAGAAGATGATGAGCCAGAATCGGAGGCCTTTGGGCGTCTTGACCGGTGGACCTTGCTCGTTTTCTGTTTGGGTGGCGGCAGCGTCGCTGGCGTCGGCAAGGCTGGGGGAGGAGGAGGACGGCTTTCGCGGAGAGGAAGCTGGTGCGACGTCGTTGGCCGTCTTTAACGGATGTGGGGAAGTGGCGCTCGCGCTGGGGGAGTCCATAGATCCGCAAAGTGGTGTTCCTAGTGGTATTTGAGGAGAGAGGGAGAGGAAGTACCACTGCCAGTGGACCTCACGTTCCAACTTCGGAGTTGCGGAGTCCGTGTTGACTTCGAGGCTGGACGGACGCGAAGGAGAAGATGAAGGACCCGCTAAAGCGACAAGCACACCGGAGCGTTTGCAGAAGGAAATCGACGACTCCGGTGCAGGTGTACCTTGAAACGCGAAGCAGGAGCGAAGCCCTCGACGAAGATTCTATGTCCACTATTTACAATCGCCAGCTGCGCCTCTACAACTTCGCCTTGGGCGCGTCGCTCTCCTTGAACTCCTTGTCGAACTTGGTCTGTACGAAGAAGCATCAGCTCTGTCCTCCAATCGAGTGGGAGAACGACGCACAGCGAGAGCCTTGCGCTGAATCTTGCCCGTCGCCGTCTTGGGAATCGTCTCGAGGATGAAGATACGTTCAGGGCATTTGAACTGAGAAGCGTTAGCGGAAGCGGAAGCTGAGCGCGAGCGAACGAGACGAAGAACGTACGGACGAGATCTTCTCCCGCACGGCGCTGATGAGCTCCCTCTCGCTCTTCTTAGCACCGCTCTTGAGCACCACCGCCGCCCATACCTGCGAAAGCGTACTTTCAGCTCCTCCTCCTCATCGAAGGCCAGCAAAGACGCACCTTCTCCCCATACTTGGTATCCGCGACTCCGAAGCAGACGGCCTCCCCAACTCCCTCGCACCCCAACAGCGCCGCATCCACCTCCAACGGACTAATCTTCTCCCCCGCCCTATTGATCAACTCCTTCAACCTCCCCGTGAGCGTCAAATACCCCTCGCTATCCAGCGTCCCCCGATCGCCCGTGCGGAAGTAGCCGTCCGAAGTGAAGCTCTCCTTGTTCGCTTTATCGTTGTTGATGTAGCCGGGCGTTACGTTGAGCCCTTTGATTGCCACTTCTCCCTCGGGCACGTCGGTGTCGGAATCGAGAGCGAGGATGCGGATTGAGACGCCTTGGCCGATGCCGACGGTGCCGGGCTTGCGAGCGAGAGGAGGGAGGGGGTTCGAGGTCACTGTGGAGGAGACGTCAGTAAGTGTAGCAGAGGGGAGATGGGAAGGCGTACTCTGGTGCGAGGCTTCGGTCTGGAGAGAGGTCAGCGAGGTCGACCGAGCGGGGAAGAGGGACGCACCATCGCGTAGGCTTCAAGAACGGGAGCCTTAAACGCCTTCTCCACCTGCGCACTCAGGTTATCCCTGATCCTACGCTCGCTGAAGGAGAACGTACCTCGGCGAAGGTAGCAGGTGCCAGCGCACTCGAGCAGGACCGGATGAAGCGGATCTTCGGGATCGGCGAAGGGTGAGGACTCTTGAGGAGGATCTGGTGAATCGTTGGGACCGCCTGCAGCTCCTCGTCAGTTCACATTCTCTCCTGCGAGCCGGGAGAGATGCGCACGGTGTACCAATTCGCGCTGGTCGCGATAAACTCGGCCCAGAAGCTGCTAGCGGCAAACTTGGGTGGGACGACGACGCTTCCACCCGATAGGACGAGAAACGAGTAAGACGAGAAAGCCAGCACCTGTGAGCGAAATTAGCTTGCGCGTGCGGAGGGGGTGGGATTGACGGACCATGAACGTGGAAGAGAGGCATGACGAGGAAGGTCCTGTCGGCGGGCGAGAGAGCGTACGTGTTTACAATGTTCCGCATCGTCGTAGCGAGGTTGAGGTGCGTGAGCGGGACAGCTGCGAGGGGTCAGCTTGGTCTTCCTTCCTTCGACAAGCAACAAAAAACGGACCCTTGGGCCGGCCTGTCGTTCCACTCGTGTGCAGGACAAGCGCCACATCACTCTCCCTCGGACTCCCGCTTCCCTGGACCTTCCCTCCAACCGTCCTCCCTCCATCAAGGAACTTGATCGCGACCCTTCGTCCGTCGAATCCAATCTGGGCGATCTGAACGCCCAGCTCTCGAGCTGCAACGACGGCGGGGTGAGGAGGGGTCGACGTGGTTGCGCCGGCGGGGACAAGGAGGAGCTTGGACTTGGTGTCGGAGAGGTAGAAGGAGACTTCGGCGGCGTTGTAGGCTGGGTTGAGAGGGGCGGCGACGCAGCTGCAGGGGAAAGTCAGCGCCATTCCTCCTTCAGTTCAGGGTCGTCCGGTAGCTCTGGTTTAGCTAGCCAGCATCTAGGGATGCTCCCCCACCTCATACATCCCTATCACCGCCCCACACCCCGCGTGTTGGTGCGGAGGCGTGCCAGGCTTCAGCTAGCCCAAGAGAAGACTGGAAGCTCGGCCAGCCCGAGCGCAGCGCTCGAGAGTCCCATCCACTCCCTCAGACTGCCACAGAACGAGCAGAAGACGGCCAGTCCACTCACCGATGCGCTCCAACTCCCAAGAACCCCACGGCGAACTCGACTGAATTCACCAGGCTCAACGAGACCACATCTCCCGCCTGAAGAGGCTTCCCCGCTCCATCCCAAGTGTCGAGCGAGAGGCGGACGTCGTTGATGAGAGAGCCGAGCTGGGCGTAGCTGAGCGCGAGGTTCGGCGTCGGGGCGGACGCGGGGAGGACAAGAGCTGGTGCTGAGGAGGGGTGCTGGAAGGGCGTGAGGAGAGTTTGGGGTCCCATGCTGGACGTCTTGCTGCTGGCTCCGACGGTGTGGGCTGAGGAGGAGGAGGAATGTCGGGCGGACTTCAAGTTCGTGCGCTCGAGAGAGGTTGATCTCCTGCCATCACCTCGTCCTCGCTCGCTGCCCTGCTACGCATAAGAGGTATTCCAATGGACACGGTAAGCCTGGAGAATCGTCTCCTCTGAAGCCCCCTGCTGACCCAACCGCTCACAGACCGCCACGATCCCCTACCTCCCTCCCGAGATCCTCCTCCGGATCCTAGAGCTAGCCGCCACCTTCCCTGGCTCAACCCACTCGATAGGCAACTGCCAGGACGCCCTCATCGCCAGCTCGCTCGTCTGCCGTCAATGGAGGCCGATCGCTCAGGCCTTTCTGTGGGAGCAAGTCCGGATCACCTGGTTGCGGAAGGCGGCGGCGTTCGTTTCGATGAGGGGATTGGGGTTGACTACTCGGCGTCTTACGATTTGGGGACCTATCAACAATTGGCAGAGTGCTGGAATCGAGGGGGAGTTGGTGACGGCCATCATCGTGTCCTGCCAAGGGCTGCAGGAGCTCGTGCTGAGCGGTTTGGAGCTCGAGTCGCCCCTGGTCTTCCGTCGGGCTGCTCTTTCAGGTACGTTCTCACAAAGTAGGAGCGGAGACGAGACTAATGGGTGCTTTCCTGCCAGGCCTTACCTCACTCGAACTTGTGGACGTCGAATTCGAGCAGGACGACGTCCCTCGCTCCTCGCTCAACTTCCCCTTCCGCCTCACCAAGCTCGTCATCAACCTCGTCAAATACAAGTACACTTCGTTCTTCTCGACCATCCTCCAGCCGACCCTCACGAATCTCGAATTGCGAACTTCTGGAAGCCCCATCCCCGCCGACGTCCTCGCCGCCCTCGTCTTCATTGCTCCGAACCTCACGACGCTTACCCTTCGCATTGAACCTCACTTCGGCGCGCCTGATCCAATCGACGCCATCCCTCTCCTCGCGCCCTTTTTCCAGGCGTGTCATTCCCTCGATCAAGTCGTGGAGGTGGATGGAGATTGGGTCGGGAGATTCGCTCGAGCCGATGGAGGAAGTCATCCTCAGTCGTTTGCAGACCACGGTCGCGATGTCGAAGCTGGAGCGAATGTCGATCTGGAAGTGGGTTTGGGAGGTCGACGGAGCAAAGCCGCTTGGCGACGAGTTTGCGAGGAGGAAGTTCGAGGTTAACGTAATGGGGGAATCGGAACAGATGGACTTGACTGGGGTTGCGTAGGGGCGTCGCTTGGGAATTTCGCAGGTTGTTTTAGAGGTCGTCGTTTGCTCTCGCCTTCCGCTCTCTTAAGCCTGCTCGCTAATAACCCTGCTCGTCCAGCCTTTACGAACGTCGGACGTCGACGTCGTGCGAATCACGAACTCCGAGCGAACTCTCGCCCGCTCCGCCAGGTCGAGCCGAGTCGTCGAAGCTGGCTTCTTTTCCCTCGACGCTCTCTCTCCTTGAGACTCCGCGCTATCGTTTTTGCTATGCTGAGGTGTACCGCTCCCTGACTGGCTCGTTGCTACTTCGCTCCTTCATCCGCGGAACTCCGATCTCTCACCCAGGATTCTATTTGGGAAAGGTCTCGGCGCGCGATGATCGAAACAGGCGCCAGTTTTTTGACAACTTGTCCTTCGACAGCCTGCTCCCACGCCAGTGCCACCGACTCGCCCAGCTCGTCGTACAGGATGGATCCTGCCCCAGCACCCAGCGCGGCGCCCGAGCTTTCCCCAACCGCCAACGATCCCAAGCTTGCGTCAACCCCTGCACCGTCCTCATCCTCTCCCAGCCTCACCATCGCCGAAGAATCGTCGACAAAGGAGGTCGCCATCCCGCACGAGAAGCCGAAGAAGGGACTACGCTTCTGGCTCATCATCTTCTCCCTCCTCGTCGCGACCTTCCTTGCCGCCCTCGAGTTGACCGCGATCGCGACCGCTTTGCCCAAGATCGCGGCTGAGCTCGAGTCGCAGGACTATGCGTGGATTGGGAATGCGTACAGGTGCGTGCTTGGCGTGCTTGAGAGGAAGAAGGGACTCGAGCTGATTTGTCTTTGCGTGCAGCATCACGTCCACCTGCTTCATCCCTTGGTGAGTTTGGTTGTTGTTTATATGGGGCGAGGAGAGGGCTGATGGATTACTGCAGGTCCGGAGGATTCGCAGACGTCTTTGGACGCCGTCCCATTCTCCTCGTCGGTCTCGTGTTGTTCGCCGGCGGATCAGCGATGTGCGGCGCCGCCAACGAGATGAAGTGAGTCTTCTCTCCTTCCCTCGTCTCTCACCAGCTAACCTCGAATCTACAGTGTCATGCTAGCAGGACGAGCTTTCCAAGGTGCTGGATCCGGCATCATCCTCTCGCTCGTCGAAATCATCCTCGCCGATCTCGTCTCCCTCGCTGAGCGAGGCGCGTACCAAGGCGCTTTTGGAGCCGTCTGGGCTCTGGCGAGTGCGACAGGTCCCCCGATTGGAGGAGCACTCGCTAGCTCCAACTACCGGTGGCTGTTCTACCTCAACCTCCCCCTGACGGCCGTCATTATTTGCGTCGTCGCTGCTTTCGTCAACCTCCCCACTCCCCCCGGGACCATTCGCTCCAAGCTTGCACGAATGGACTGGTTTGTCTTTCTCGCTTACCCCGCGCGAACGTAGCTAATCCCTGAAAACAGGCTCGGCAACCTCATCTTCATCCCCGCCATCACGCTCCTCATCGTCGGTCTCCTCCGAGGCGGTCAGCCCGACCCCTGGACCTCCGCCGGAGTCATCGCCCCCCTCGTAATTGGCGCAGTGGGCCTCATCGCCTGGTACCTTGTCGAGCGATACTACGTCGCTCACCCGACGGTCCCTTTCGAGATGGAGATGAACAGGACGACGGCGATCGGGTACGCGACGACCTGGTTGCAGGGAGTCTCGGCCATGTGCTTGTTCTACTATTGGCCCGTGTACTTCCAGGCCGTCAAAGGAGCTTCGCCAGTCGAGTGCGTGGTCTTTCCTTCTAAACGAGCGAGCGAGCGAGGCTGACGACCTTCGCAGATCCGCAGTTGATTTCTTCTCCGTCGCGTACGTGCTCTCCTTACCCATTTGCTCGCTGGTGTTGGCTAACTATGAGCACTCAGATTCATCGTCGCTCCTTTCGCGATGGCCACGGGAGCTTCTATTGGAATCCTCCAGTTCTACCGTCCTCAAAACGTCGTCGCCTGGGGTACGTCCTCCGTCCGATGCCTCTCCGCTTTACTGACAGTCTCCCCCAAAGTCCTCATGACCGTCGGCCCCGGACTCCTCTCCCTCGTCTCCGCCAACTCTCCCAAAGCCGCCTGGGTCCCTCTGTACGCCTCTCCCATCCTCTCCCCTCCCTCGCTAACCCCCTCAACAGCCCCATTATCTTCTCCATCGGAATCGGCATGCTCTTCCCCGCCACCGTCTTCCCCGTCCTCGCACCTCTCCCTCCCTCTCTCGCAGGCCGCGCGCTCTCGTTCCACGTATTTACGCGGAACCTCGGGAACGTTTTCGGTATCACGGTCGGGTCGACGGTGCTGGCGCAGGAGCTGGGGAAGCGACTCCCCGCAGAGTTCCTGGCGATCACGCCGGGAGGAGTGGCGGGGGCTTATGCTGCGATCCCTAGTATCGATGGACTGTGAGTCTCTTCCCGAGTTTGTCACTGAGGGAAGGAGCTGATGTGTATGTAGGCCGGAACCGCTAAAGGAGCAAGTGCGTGTCGCGTTCGCGCAGAGTATTCGCGTGATCTGGCTCGTCGTGATCCCCTTCGTGAGTTCCGTTCGTCCTTACGAAAGCGAGCGGGGCTGATGAGTCTCACAGGGCGCGATCGGGTTGGCGATGAGCGTGTTCATGAAGGAGTTGAAGCTCGAGACGATGACGGATGCGCAGTGGGGACTCGAGCATAAGGTTAAGAAGGATCCTGAGCTCGTGTTGGAGGAGAAGGTGGCGAGCTTGTGAGGGGGGCTTGGGGAGTGTTGGACTGGGCTTTTAGAGAGCTGCTGTAATACGTCGATTTCTAAGGGCGTATGGTCGCGCTTTCGGGGGCTGGCACTCGCTCAAGCTGCGAAGTGGCGAGGCTCGCTCGCTCGCTCGCTGTTTGAGTTCTCACTTTCGTTCACTCCGCCGCTCGGAAGCTCTCTCGGTTGACAATTGCGCGAACAGAAAACAATGGATTACGAGGTCAAACTACAAAGGCTAAGCGAAATGGGGAGGATGTCGGACGAGGGCGAAAGGACCGAAGCGATGACTCGAAAGTCGCTGCTCAATCCCGACGCGAAGTCCATTTCGATGGCGGGGAGACTGCGAGTGACGAAGCCGATGAAGAACGACGACGACGACGACGACGCGAGCCTCCCGAGGGGGTAGGGGGAAGGGGGGGCGGGAAGGGAGAGGGGAAGGGGTGCGGGAAGAGAAGGGATGCGGCAAGGGAAGGGGGAGAGGGGTGCGGGGAGGATAGACAAGGAACAGATACGAGCGCGAAGAGGGAGAACAACGTGTACACCGCCAGCGAAAAAGTACAGTGAGCGAGAGCAGGGAGAAGGACAGCGTCGCCGCAGTCACTGTCCAGCGGGAGGAGCCTCTCCAGCAGGAGCAGGAGCAGCCCTCCCAGCAGACGAGCCAACAGCATCAGCCAACTCCTCTCCGAGAATAGTGACAAGCGCGACCCTCTGAGCAGTCAGGCGGACGAGCTCGAGCACCGTGTTGACCAGTCCGGCCTCCGAGAACCGAGCCTTTAGCCCCTCGTTGGCGACCTCGACGAAGAGATGAACCTTGTCCGAGCCCGACAGGGCCTTCCACGCGTCAAGCTTCGCCTTCTGCACCTCAAGGAGCTGCGATAGAAGGCGATCCTTCGCGCGAACGGCCCAATCCATCAGCTGAGAGATGCAGAAATCAAAGGCGTCAAGTCCTTCAGACCCAGCCTCGCCCTCGCCGACGCCCTGCACAATAGCGAGAAGAACGACACGCACGCAAGCAGCCATGTCGGACATGTCGGTGGGAGCGTTGAGGGAGACGGTCTTGACGGGTTGTGATAGCGGACCATGGTGAGCTCGACGTGCTTGACGGTGTCTGCGCGCGGGGGGATAGTTAGCTGGGTTTGCGAGAAAGCGGGGAGGCATGGGAGCGGGAGGGAGGTGGGAAGGAGCTGGTCGAAGCAAAGTACTCACCAGAAACGGGAACAGTCTCGTACGTAACTTTGCTCGTCCGGGGAGCTGCAGCGGTGGCGGTGGCGGTGGCGGTGGCGGTGGGCGTAGGAAGAGCGGGACGAGTGTAGGGCTTGTTGGCGCGAGGCTTGCGGCAGGAGGAGGGGCTGGAAGCCATGTTTGAGCTGAGTGGAGAGATGGCGGGCGTCAGAGGAATGCTGCGATCCTGGAGAGGGAACAGGGCGTACGTTGGTGTAGTTGGGGTGGTGGTTTGCGTGAATAAGTGGTACTTGAGTCGTCGAGTATCGAAGTGTCGAAGGTCGAGTTGATCAAGTGAGGTGGAGGAGAAAGAGGGGAGAAGGAGGGAGGACGTCCTTATGCTAGAAACGGGCGCCGCCGACAGGCCTGTCACGCGCGTGATGTATCCAGCGAGTCTGCTGACGATGTCTGGTGAGGTGTGATGCCACGAGAGCAAACGAGATCGAGCCGTTGGGAGATGGAGCTCAGCTCGAAAGTTTGAGTTTGGGCGCCTCACGCCGGGGGGCATTGCACGTCGAGTAGTTAAGCAGCCCTGTCGTAGATAGGGCAGAAAGGTGATACAAAAGCCAGTGAATTCAGAGCGGGGGGAGCAGCGTGCTGGAACAAGTGTCGAGGCAGAAGCGGGTCGAGGGAGCGCCGTTTGCTGAGCGAGGAGCGGGTGCAGAAACAAGTCGATGCAGGCAGAAGCCTCGTCTGATTAACGATAAGAAGTACACGAAAGAGCAGAGAAGAGGTGTCGAGGGCCGATCCACGACAGCGAGAGCATCCTGGTGGAGAGACGGTGTGAGCGAGGGCTCAGCGGGCACCAGACGCCGTTCGCTTCGAGCTCCCGTTCAATAAAACATCCCTCAGAGTCGCTAAGCAGCCAGTTGCAGTCGATTCCGGCGTACGAAGCTGCCAAACAGCCAAACAAGCGATGGTCCATCGAACCAAGCCTGAATCCCTCACGAGCGCAGTTCTCCAGGCCAGCCCAACGTACGCCCCCGGAGAAAATAGCACCACCGTGCCAGCTCCTTCAGCAAAGAGAACGAGCCAGATCAGCTCCGCCTGCCTCCCTCATCTCCAGTCCCGCCCGTCCGACGGTTCTGCCCCAACAACCTGGTCACTCACCCGTCACCCTCCTCAGCCGCCTCGACCTCCTGCGCCAGTACATCCCTCCTGTCCTCCTCCTATACGGCGTTCATTTCTGAGCGGCGGAGGCGCCAGTTGATGAGAGTCGTGGAGTGGAAGGAAAAGAGCGAGTCGGGGGTGATGGCTGCTCGTCTTGGGTCCAGAGTCGCTTGTTCTTCACGCCGACTCAGGCCGGTACGTTGTCGGTTTTCTAGGCTAGTAAAGCGGCAAGTCCGGGGCTGGATCGAGGTCGAAGGACGTGAGGGGGAGTGGGGAGGAGCTAAAGAGACGAACTCTGCTTCAACTTCGCTCTTCCCCTCCTCCATCGCAAGGGGTCCTGTGGACGCACTCCCACCGCACTCTCAGCCTCACCTTGCCTGCCGGAAAGCCTCAGCAGCAACCGTGGCCTCCTCATCAACTCCGACGTCCTTGTCGCCCTCCATCGCCGGAAAAGGACGAAGTGTCAGCAGGTCATCGTGTCGGCTGGTGACCTCTCTTGTTGTCCTTTTTCAGGCGCAGGAACCATCCCAGATGGTCACCGAGGGTCTTGGACCTACACGAGTGGACTGTGGGGGCGGGATGGAAGGTCGGAATAGGACGGCTCGCTCAGCGGAGCGTCTCAAAGCGGGACGGACGACAAAGCTCACGCTTCAAGTCTGACTGGCAGTGCTGTGCTCCATTTTTCTACGTGGGACGGTTAGGACTTGGTGAACCTGACCGAAGTACTCTCCCTCATCTTGGACAGCTCGTTCAGTGGCGATTCTCGTTCCTGACCGTCTGCAGTCCCTGCTTGCGCCTGCTCGTCGACAGCTTTCTCTGCTCCATTCTCTGCTCTCATCGCTGCTGCTCGCTCTCATCGTTACTAGCTGCTCCAATCTAACGTACGTTCCTCGAGTGAACCAGTTCCACCGACCTCACTCGAAGACGACGCCGACTCCATATTCGAAGCGACCCTTTCCTTTTCCTTTTCGCACAGACTTTTCGACACCCCGTATCTGCCAGGTAGCGGCGCACTCCCGCAGAAGGGTCAGGTGAGCCTCCTCCAACGACAATCCTTTCGGTTTCACTTCTGCTCGCCTAGCACACCGCTCCATTCCTCGACCCAATTCCACTTTTCGCGCGTTCGCGTACGCGACTCCCCGCTCTTTTAACTTTCACCATCACATCTTTAGGTTCGCTTGCCCATCTGTGATCGGACGGCGCGCCGATTCTGGGAGCACTGATCAATTTCGACCGTTGTTCCCTCTCTCGTTCCTTCACCATCACCTCCCCGCTCTCAACCTCTCCACCCTCAAGTTCTGCAAGCCCTCAAGCCCACTACAACAACCTCTCAATATCCTCCACTACCAACCATGATCGTGAGTGGCTCTCCTCCTCGCCGACGCGTCGACGCGACGTGGCTTGCTCCCCGCATTCCTTCACGTCTGACGCCGTTCCTCCGTCTGCAGCCCAAGGTCAACCGCAGCCGCCGCGCCATCACCAACCTCCGAGACCGTCAGTTCCACTCGACGCGCTCGAGGACGGCCCGCAAGGCGGCGTTCAAGAAGTTCCTCGTGCCCAAGTCCCGTTCGTCCTCGTCCCTCGTCCCCTCCCGCTCTCCTTACTAACCCCACCACCCCCTCACAGTTCGAGATCGCCTTCGCGCCTACTACCGCCGCCAGGGCGCCGCCTTCCGTCGCACCCTCTTCGGCGCCGGGAAGAGGCTGACGGCAAAGTGGCTCGCCATGTCGCGCGAGCAGAGGAGCCTCGTCGGCCAGCTCGCGAGACGCGCTGCTTGCCGCGCCATCGCTGGTACTCCCCACGCTGTCCCATCCAGACGCTCGTCACGAACGGATGGCTGCTCGCGAGGCTCGTCCTCAACGTCACTGGGAACGGCGGTAACGACCTCGTCTTGCTTGTCGACGCTGGAGTCAAGCGTTCGGCGCTCCGTTCCCAGCGCAGGCGCAGGCGGGGGTAGCTCAGACGGAGGGAGCTCAGACGGAGGGAGCTCAGGCGGAGGGAGGAGCGGCTCAGGCGTGAGCGGGGGGTTGGAGTGGGTGGTTGTCGTTGTCGTCGTCGTCGTTGTGCCTTATCTTTATCTCCCGCTGGCGGTTTCCTGGTTCTGCTTCCCTGGCCTGATCAAATCGAGTATGTCCCCTCACTATTCGCAATCACCGCTGACTCCTCTTTCCACCTCCACGCGCGTCAACGTCAACACCTCATCTCAAGCTCGCTGCCGCCGACCTCAACTCCAGGTTCGTGCTTTACTCTTCCCTTCTCTCGACAGCCACTGACTTGCTTCATCCCTCACTCAGCTCGACTCCTTCTCTCAACAAGCATCTCGACACCCGCTCTCGCAAAGCGCCAAAACCGTTCGTCCTCGCTCGCTACTCTTCTCGTACCCGCACTAACCCTCCTCGCAGCCTCAAGCAACCTACTCCCTTCCCCTCCTCTCCCCTTCCGGCTCCCCCTCCTCCGTCGCTGGCCGACCTTCGTTACGTGTTGATACTTTGATTACCTTGTTGCCATACCACGGATTTGATTGCGGGATTCTGGATACGGTACCTGAGAGCCGATTGAGAGTGAGAGTGAGAGCGAGAGCGAGAGTGAGAGTGCGACGGAGATTGCGACTAAGACTGCGAGCGAGAAGAAAGTGCGAGCGAAGAGCAGGTGTTCGTCGATTCTCACAGACGCAGAGTACTGCCTGCTGCAGGTCGTGCGGCCACCGAGTGAAGACTCGGCAGCGAGATGCGAGGGGGTACCGAAGGCTCAACGTGCTTGTCGCAGGATGGGAGCTAGGGCTGGAGGAGGCGATTGAAGAGAGCCACGGCGCAGGGATCGCTAATGCGGCGACGTCGCAGGGGAGAATGAAGCGCGAGCGAGAGCGGGAGCGGAGAGAGGGAGCGGAGAACTTTGCCAGCTCGGCACGGGCGAGGCTGCGATCGCCGGAGATTGGAGCTGGCAAGACGAAAGTGAAGAGCAGCAGACTTCGAGTGGGGGAGAGCAAGACGCGCGAGGCGTAGAGAGCGTCGGGAGTGGTGGGCGGAGCCGAGTGAAAGCAGGAAACCTTTCCTTGTGAACGACGGGCGGGGGAGCCCAGCGAAAGCAAAGCCTCGATCTGTGAGAGGGTAGAGTCAGCAGTGCAAGGCTTGAGTGATAGTGTGGCATCCGACGTACTTCACGACGCGTTCCTGAGTGCCCAATGCTCAGTCGTCCGCATCCCACGCCACGTGCTCCACCGCGATGCCCCTCTGTCTCCACACATCCGCCGGTTTGAAGCTCGTTCCAAGCGATCTCCTCGATTCATCCAGCTCCAGCCGCTCGAGCTTCGACAGCGAGGGCACCCGCGCGCTCAGCAGCGCCAGAATCCTCTCCTCGCGATGCTCCATGAAATCGATGAGGGTGAGGATTGAAAGCTGCGAGGGGATGGTGGGGAGAGTGACCTCGAGCCGATTGTTCGTGAGGTTATGGCAATTGGCGAGCACGGGCAGGAAGATTTCAGCTTCCTCGAGATCGTCGTCGAAACGGAGAGTGAGGGGTGGCTAGGTTGCGAGCGGTGGGGAGTGGGAAGGCGGCAAGGATGTGTGTATAATCTGAGGCAGTGTGGTCGTGTTGGCCGGGAGAGGTACTGAGGACGAGGGATCGAAGGGAGGGCTGGAGGAGGGCGACGAAGAAGCGAATGGGGAGGCGATCGAAGTGAAAGAGGCGGAGATGGGAGAGTCGGAAGGGGGGGTCGACGGGAGGGCCTGCGTCGACGAGCCTTTAAAGTCAAGGGTCAAGCGAGGTTAGGTCTGCGACGGAGAGGAGTGTATCAGCGCTGTCGCTCCTCGTCGCGGCTCTGAAGCTGCTTACCGGCGAGACTATTGACGCACAAGTCCTCAGCCCGGAGGTACAGCTTGCCAGGGAGGATCAGCTGGATCTCGCGCACTCCCAAGCAGGCCCTCAGGACTGAGGACTGCCTTCAGGACTACCGCCTTCTCCACGCGATCCACCGTCCGGCGGTCCTCGACGTGCAGCCGACGAACACGTCGTCCCCGTGCTCCGCTGCCGATAACGAACGCTCTCATCTCATCTTGATCGTCAAGGAGCACCTCCTCCTACAGAAGGCTCTGCGCGGCGGGCCTCCAGCGCCGGCAGACCAACGAGGCGGGTAACAAGACGTGGTAGCGCAAGCGCCAGTCGGAACTGTGAACGTGGGTTGACGAGGTGTCCACGGCGAGTTGGAGGATGTAGTAAATGAGCTCGTCGGGGAGGGAATCGAAGGAGGGCATCGGAGGGAAGGGAGGAGGATTCGAGGACGTGGAGGAGTCTAGAGGAAGCAGGGTCAGCAGCAGCTCCCAGGCCCGCAGGACTGGCGTACCTGGTTCGGCTTATTGAGTCGGTCGTGTAGGGACCTGTCGTAGCGTAGCTGGCGAGCGAGGGGCGTTCGAAGGGCGACAGGAAGAGAGCAACCCGCGCCCGCGCTGAACGCGCTGCCGTTCTCGGCCTTTGCGCGCTCCTCGTCACAAAGACCAGCAGCACGCCAGACGTTCGCAATGGGCAACTGGAGAGTCGTAGATGTCTAGACGATGGTGGAACATACACTCTATACTGCAAGCGAACCCTCGACAAAAAAATATGCGCGACCTCCCTCCTCCGGCGTCCTCTCCTTTCCTTCAGAACTGCCAACGACGACAACGATCAGCCCACATCCACACCGCGGAAAGCAGGTAGCTCACCCTCGATAGATCCCGACCAAAGATCCCTCTCTTGACCCAGTCGAGCATAAGCAGCATCCTCGTCCGCAGCGAGACCTGCTCGCTCCAGTAAATTCCTCGCCAAAGGTCTGCAGTCCACGTCAGCCACTCCCTCGTAAGCGGCCAATTTTAAGGAACTCACACATCGCCACCAAGCCGCCCGCGAAGCTCCAGTTGTCGATATCGAACACGGCGCTGTTTCCGATGTACGCCAACGATCCCATGTGGCGGTACTTGAACGGCGTGTACATCAAGTCGTCCGGATCGTCGTAGATGCCATTCTTCATTGCGACCTCGTGTCCCGACGTCGCGATCTTGGAGAACTTCTTGCCGAGGTAGACACCCTGCTGGTTCGCGACTTGCGCCGTCTGCAGGCGCTCGTCAGTACGGCGTGCGGAGAGGAGGGGAGAGGACGAACGGCAGGGAGGGCCGTCATTCGCTTGGAAATCTCGAGGAACATCTCGGCGAGCTCGTTGAGGCCCAAGACGTGCTCCGCGTTCGCGTACTTCTCAAAGATGTCGCGAATCTTGTCAACGTGGATCTGCGCCGTCGGGAACTTGCGGTCGACAATCTGCACCAACCCCGCTCAGCTCCTTGCGCACTCGCACCAAAGTAGAACGACGCACCTTCATCAGGACCTCAAACTCCTGCTTGTCGATACTCCCATTCTTGTCCAAATCGCACCGGTCCACCATCTCGAGCAAGTGATCCACGAGGCGCGTCTCGATCGTCGCGCAGTCTCCGAGCGCATAGACGGTCCCGAGAGGTGCTCCGAGGACGCGAAGGTGCGAGTCGACTTCGAGCGCGTGCTTGTGGTACTGGTTCGACAGGAGGGAGGCGACGCGCGAGGTGAAGGGGTTCATCGCTGCGATGGACGTGGTCAGCTCGAGCGAAGAGGTGTGCTGGGAGGAGGACGAACCGATTCCGGTGGACCAGAGAGTGAAGCCGCTAGGGATCGTGTTCTCGACCATCTTGCCGTCTGCATCCTTGTAGGTGTACGTGACCGAATCGGCAGTGACCTTTTTGACGCGAGCGTTGAGGACGGTATCGATCTCGTTGCGAGCGAACTTGGCCTGTCCTCAATCGTCGTCAGGACACTCACAGGCGAAGAGAAGAGAGAACTCACCTCGGCGTATTCGCTAATCTTCTGCGAGTAGGTGTTGAGGATATGATCGCGCGACTGGATGATGTGCACCGAGATCTCGTCCCTCAGAATCTTGGGCATCTGCGCAACGTATCAGCTCCCTCCCTCCTTCTTCGCAGCCGCGCGACTCACGTAATCCATCACGTCCTCATTGACCATGTCGAACAGCTCGCTCGCAAACTCGACTCCCGTAGGTCCTCCTCCGCACACAACAAAGCTGAGGAGCCGTCTTCGCTCCTCCTCCTCCGTACTCGGCAACGCAGCCTTCTCAAGGTTGTCCATCACGCGTCTCCGAATCGCCTGGGCGTCCGAAACGGTCTTGAGCCTGTGAATTGGGATGAGCCACGAGCGAGGGAGCGAGAAGGGAGCGAGAGGACGTACTGGAAGCAGTTCTCGAGTCCTGGGACGCCGTGAGTCGAATTGACGGATCCGCAGGCGATGACGAGCCGGTCGTACTGTGCAAACGGGTCAGATGGAGAAGGGGAAAGGCGCAGAGGAGGCGTACAGGAAGGTAGAAGTTCTCCGTTCCTGGGCTCTCGATCTCGATAAGACGCTCGCTAAAGTCCACGTCAATCGCCCTGTCCTCTTCGTCAGCTCCAAATATGAATCAGAGCATGAGGAACGCACTTGGCTTGCAGGAAGTGACCGCTGACCCTCGCGATGATCTTCCGCAGGGGCTCAACGAGGGAGCGGACCTCCACCGTACCAACTGTCGCCGAAAGGATGGAAGAGGAAGTAAGAGGAAGTAGTTGTCGGGAGCTACGACAGTAACGTGCCAGGCGTCTGGATCGAGGTGCTTAAGGAGACCGACGGCCTGAGGTGGGGGAAGTCATCGTCAGCTCCATGCCTTAGCTGCCATCGTTGTATCTAGCTCGGTTCCACCGCTCAAAACCTCGCAGAGCTGCGGCGAATTCTCATCGCCAGCTGAAGGCGCAGAGGAAGCACTTACCCCCCATCCACCTCCCACGATGACGAGCCTCTGCTTCTTCCCACTCGCTTTCCTGCCCTCATCCGAATCATCCACCAGCACCTCAGCCACCTTGAGGTTCTTCTTCCCCCCTCTCTCAGGCTTGAGCGCGAGCGGATCGACATCGACCCTCTTGACCCTTCGCTCGGAGTAAGTGCTCGCATCGAACGCCAGCAAGCCTAGGATGACAATGCCGATGGAAGTGCTGATAACGACGGGGGCGACGGCACAGGTGAAGATGATCGGGTGGCGCTTGTAGAAGGCGGGCTTGCGAGGAGGCGGAGGCGGAGGAGGGACGGCGGTGCTGGAGGGTCGAGAGAGGGTCGGGCGCGTGCTGGGGAGTCGGCGGAGGGGAAGGGATCGCGTCGACGATGAGGGTATCCGGGACAGCATTCGTGTGTAGCTGTTGCAAATGCGTTGCGAGAACTGTGATCTTGGGAGAAGGAAAGGGGCAGCTCGTTCAGCTCGCTTTTGAAAGGGCCTGAGGTGGTCATCCTCGCTCAAGTCGTTGCATTTCCGTCTCTCCAGCTTTATTTTACAGCGGATCGCAAGTATAGTTACAGAGGAAAGATTTGGCCGAGAGAGTGTGCTGGTACGCTACAAGGAGAACGAGTCCGACGCGAGTGGAGGGCGCCTTGCGATCGCAGAGCTCGCGTGGCCAATCCTCTGCGTCGATGTCGCTTCGCGGCCCTCAATGCGTGCTGGTACCAGTCTAGAAAATTGCATTCCCTCGTACAAGCTTCGATCTTCGTGTTAAGGAGGTCAAATCGCGAACCTCTGTCCGAATGCGACGGGGGTCGCATTCCTCCGTGAATCGAGCACAGGGACAAGCCGTCCGTCCTGGTGTTGAGCCCAGTCCAACGAGACACACCTAGGTCGGATGGCCCAGATCTTGGTGCGGAGATGTGTCGCAGGAAACTCGAGCGAGGCCAGAGCATTGGAACTCGCGATGTAGCTTCGCAACGGCCGTTGCGAGCACGGATTACCGCGGAGGGAGAAGCAGACAAATCCAGAGCCATGTGAAGCTGTTGAGCGAATGGTTCAAGCAGGGCGAGCGGATTCGATCGAGCAGTGGAGGGAGCAAGCGCGTAGGATCGCTAAGAATGCCGATTCGATTGTGTGGCGGGTGTTCAATCTGGTGAGGGACTAGTGAACTTGATATTTGTCTACGAGAGGAGTCAGCTGTGCAAGCTCCACCGTTCTGATGAACGACGTACCTCAAAGAAGTCGATAAGCTGCCAACAACAATCATCAGCTCACGCACTCCTCCTGTTCCGCGTTTCGCCTCCCCACAGACGTACCTTCTGAGGACACTTGCTCCGTACCGTCGCCGCTGAAACCCACGAAAAGCTTTCATCCTCCTTCCTATCCTCGAAGTCCTGATCAGCTCAAACAACACGGGGTTCAACAAGGGGACCGCGAGCTCACCAAACCACCAGGAAGCACAGCCCATCCTCCGTCTCGTTATCCGCTGCATCCACACACTCGACCAGGGGCTCCCAGCTCTTCCTCAGCTTGTACCTCTCCGCATGCGAGCGATCTGGTTCGACGCGCCGTCAGCTCCTCCCTCAGCTCCTACCGCGCAGACGACTCACCAAACAAGCCATCCGAAGTAGGGCCCATCACTGGAAACTCCTGCTTCTCCCATCTCTCCTGCTCCTCATCAGCGTGCGTGTCAGAGTCGGCGTCGTCCTGGTCGGAGGAAGGGATCTTGGGCGCCCGACGCGCCTTCTTTGCGCTTTTGAGCTCGGGTTGGGCGGAGGTGCTGCGCTGCGAATCGGCGCCACACTTGAGGCTCTGCGACCTGTCAGCGGCCATCCTGCAAGGTGCTCGGGGAGGATAGGAGAGGGGCGACGGAGAGGAAAGGTGGAAGCTAGGCCAAATTTGTCGGGGGCTAACCTCGCTGCCGAACCTCGCTGCTCGAACTCCTCCTCCTTGAAGGGTTCTCGCACTCCTGCCGTTGAATCTTAGACGTCTCTCGCAGGCGCTGATATTTTTCGAGATCAGAGGTGACCTCTCCGCGCAACCTCGTCTCCAATGATCCACAAAACTCTTTCCAACCCGGCGCACACCCTCCCACCCACACCTCACGTCTTTCAAATCAAGATCGACGGTTTCGGATCCAGATTTCGGTGCCTCTCAGCACAATGAGCAATCTGCTCAACCGCATCGTATCAGTCACGAAGGAGCAAGAGAGCGAAGCGAACAAACGCACCATCGTCGCCCCATCCACCAGCTCCCCCCTCCCGTACTGCCCCACATCCTGTCTCTTCACCACCAGTCCGTTCAACAAAGCTCCACAGTCGCACGAGAACACCCTTCCCAATCCCGCCACCTCCCTCGTCTTCGGCAACCAGCTCGGCTGCTCCTCCGCTACCAGGTCCCACAGGAACTTCGCGGCCATGATTGACGTCTCCGAAACCGACAAGTGGCTGTAGATCCAGGTCCCGCTCGACGGCGCGATTCGATCGATGAGCTTGACGGCGACGATCTTGCCGTTCTTCCCCGCTCGCGGATTTGCAACTCGATATGCCTTCTCGCTCCCCTCGCAGGCGCCGCGCCCTTCGCGAGATGCTCGACAATGTGAGGGGAGTGCATACCGTTCTTACGGCAGAAGCTGCACTGGAAGGCGGAGGTGGGGAGGGCGAAAAAGGCGTCCATCTCGGCGTGCGAAGGAGGAGTCGAAAACGCTGGCAGGGGATCGAGGCGGCCGTTCGGGCGCTCAAGGGCGTGCGTGTAGGTGTCAAAGAGGTTTTTGAAGAGCTTGAGTTTGCGCGAGTCGAGGAGCGTAGTGATTTCGGCGAGGATGGAGGGGATCGCAAGGCGCCAGGCGGGGAGGGAGAACGGGCGGTCGAGTTCCCAGAACGGCTTGACGAACTCGAGGTGGATGAAAATGCGAGGAGGGGGGAAGGTCTTGCGGGCTTCGGGAGAGACGCGGGTGGAGGCGCGGAGTTTGGTGTGGCGGGAGACGAGGGAGAGTTGGCGTGCCCACTGAGCCGAGAGAGGGTCTGAGATGCGTCGCTGCTCCCACCGCTTGTGTCGGAATGCGTCGAGCTTGGGGAGAAGATTAAGCCAGTCTGAATAGCGAGCATCAGCAGAGAATCTCGGTTCGGAGGAAAGGAGCGTACTGCGCTCGGTGAGGGCTTCCGGCTTGCGAACCAGCGGGTTCTTGTTCCACGCCACATCGTCGAAGCTGGAAGAGGCGTGAAGAAGCGTTATGAGTATCTGAGCACTGAGGACGAGCACAGGGGACGAACTCGGAGGCTTGCCAGCCGGCGTCGAGCGCGAGGAGACGCACTTTAATACTGCGACCTCGGTCAGCGACTCAGCGTGCTGTTCCCAAAACAAGTACGACAACACTCACTCTGCCATGCGAACAGCTCGCACGTCATCTCGACCTGCTGCGCTTCTGTAGGCTCGTTCATCCAGCCAATTCTATAGGCGCTCCGAGTCCTGGTTCCAAATCAGCTCCGCACGAGGAATACTGACAGCAGACGGACCTCGCGATGCTTGTCGATATACGCAAAGTTGGCGGTACTCCACTGCTCAAATTGAGCCCGTTGGACTGCGACGCGTGTAGGAGCGGGTGGGAAAGCAGGCTGCTGAATTACCACGTCCACCTCCAGCGTCAGGGAACTGAACGCAGAGCTGCTGATCTCGGGTCTTGAGAAAGGGTACAAAGTAGTCTGCAAAGCGAGCGTTAGCTTGTTGGTTTACGGGAGCCGAATGGAGCTCGTACTGCCATCAATGCCTGTTCACGGAGTGCTGTCAGCCGTGCACGAAGCAAGAAAAAGAGGGCCTGCCTTCATGGGATTGAGGGATCCTGGGGAGACTCGCGCGCGTGCTGTGGTGACCAGGGTAGTAATCGGAGTAGTTGATCCCGCGAGTTTTCAAGCTGCGACAAGTCAGCTACGGCGGAGACAGGAGAGGAGGAAGGCGCGACCTGCCTTGTCTTCGCACACGGAGAGCACAGCCGCACGCGCAGATAGATACGGCGAGCCTTAGGAACGCCGGTCCTGTCGCAGACCTGCTCCGCTGAGAGTCAGTCCTTTTCGAGCCGCACTCATCCCTCTCCCGACGCACCATGCACGACTTGCCGTAGATCAGCTCCGTATAAGCCAGCTCTCCATCACAGCCCTTCATATGCGCCGGAATCGCCGTGAGATCCGGTAGCCCGACCCTTCCCCGCGCGGTCGACCAGAGCAGGAGAGAGGAGGGGGTCATGAGGAGGGACCGGAACGTCTTGGAGACGTAGGTGAGGTGAAGAAGGCCGTCCGGGTTGAGGGAGGAGCAGATCTGCAGTTCGTCTGTCAGCTCGCCGCTCCCTCATCGCCTGAAAGACTCACGTCGGTGAGAATATCGAGAGGACACGCGCCGAAGGCGGAGAGAGCGCCTTGCTTCCCAGCTACGCGCCACTGAGCTTTGTTCTTGCGGGGCTTCTTCGCAGGCGGCGGTAAAGCTGCCAGTCTGTCAGCTCAAGCTCCTCCGGCTCCCTCTTTATCAGGCAGCTTACCGTCTTGGGCAGACGCGTCGAGGGTCACGGCTGTCTCCACTCTCCTGAGCCCGAGCCGCTTGCGCTGTCCAGTCCCACCGCACTACACGTTGCTTGTGTGGCGTCCATGCCGATTGAGAGAGGGCGGCAGGTGTGGGGGAGTCCAAGGTCCTTCAGGCGAAACCTGGGGCTCAGAGCGCGACCTGCTCTGGCGCGAGCGAGGGCGGTCTTCCTTTTCACCGCTATCAGCTGCGGGTTCTTGTATAAGGCGTTCTAGAAAATCTACAACAAGCGTAAGGCTTTCCAAGCGCCACGATCCGTCCACAGGATTCATAAGCGGCTTTGCACTCCCCTGCGAGGTGCTGGAGGACAGTGGGGTACTGGTGGCCTAACGTCTTGCAGAGCTGGCATGAGAGGGTCGAGGAGGGGAGGGTGAGGTACGAGTCGATTTCGGATTCGGTAGGATGGGTGGAGAGGGTGGGAAGAGGCGGGAGGAAGGTGGGGTAGGATCTGAGACCGTCGGTGTGTGCTTTGAGGACGGCGTGGAAGATGGTGCTCTTGACGCGGGAGACGAGGGAGGCGACATCAGCGAGAATGAAGGGGATCGCGGCGGTCCATCGAGCTTGGTCAAACGCGGTATCGACCTCCCAGAAGGGCTGGACGGAGTCAAGATGGACGAACGTGCGGGTCGGCGGAAAGGTGATTTTGTCGGCGGCGGAAAGGAGGGAGGAGGTGCTGAGACCGAGGTGCTGAGGAATGAGGTTGTTCTGGCGCGTCCATTGGCGATGCCTGAGAGCGAGAGCGACGGCGGCGGCGCGTTGTGCGGTGAGGAAGGCTTCGAGACGAGCGTGAATGTTCGTCCAGACTGAAGGCGGGCGTCAGGTCTGCGAAGAGGGAGGAGAGCCACAAGGACACGCACTGCGATCTGTGAGCGGTTTCGGCTCGTTCACGAGAGGTTGCTTCGCCCAGTCTCCTCCGAAGCTGCGGGCAGAGATGCGGTTAGCTCGTGTAGAATCTGGAGAAAGAGCGACAGACTCGGACGCTAGCTAGCCTGCAGCAAGGAGACGCTTTTCGATCCTGCGAGGATCGTCAGCGTTCGCAGATTACGAAGGGAGTCGGGACTCACTCCCTCTTCCGACGAATTTTGGTCGTCGCAGTTCCCATGGCCTTCTTCTTGTGACGTCGATCATCCCAAGCTTGCAGGAGAACCGATTCCTGCGTAGTTTGCCATCAGCAGGAGCTTCGCAAGCAGCATGGGAAAGTGCGCACCGCTTCATGCTCCCTGCAGTACCCTGAAGCAGCCTATGCCCAGTCGTCGTATCCAGAATCTGGGCCTGGTAGCGGTTCTGCATCGAGGATCTGTCTCGCACTCGGCGGGCGGGAGTGGCTGCGGAATCGAATATTGAGCTCGGCGCTCCTTGCGGCAAGAAACGGGATGAAGTAGGCTGAAGAGGTTAACCAATGTTGAGAGGCGAGAGAGGGAAAGCGAATAGCTTACTGCGGCGTTGCCTACCTGGAGGGAGAAGGAGGTGTGAGCGAGCGGAGTACTGAAAGCGGACAAGATGAAAGTTATCTCACGCAGCACGAGGTTGCAGGGGAGACTGCTCCAAGTGCTGGCATGAAGCCTGCCCACGTCGGGGATGTTGTAGTAGTCGTTCTGGGTGCCAAGACTGGGAAGACGGTGAGTAACGTCTCGAGTAGAGAGGACGGCCCGGCTACGCACTTGGTCTTGCTGCAGGACGGGCCGATGCGCACGCGTAGGTATATGTCTGCTCTTCCGGACTTTGCCTTTCCACACAGCTGCGCCAGAGATGAGCTCCCTGTCGGCACGCGCGCGAAACAACAACGCACCGGGCAAGTCCTCCCGTACATCAGCTGCGCATACGCGAGCTCCAGTCTGCAGCCCGTAAGATGCTCGGGTACAGCCTTGAGGTCCGGAAGCCCGACCTTCGCTCTCGCTGCGACCCAGAGAGGCAAGGCGGAGGGGGACAAGGAGCAAGGAGCAGAAGGTCTTGGTCGTGCGGCAGAGGCTGAGTAGGTCTTCAGGTTCGAGATGGGAGAAGATTTGTCCCAATGCTCGTTAGCTTTCCTTCCTCTCTCTCTTGTGTGCGCTCCATACTCACGTCGGAGAGGAGATCGAGGGGGACCTCCTTGACCGACGACAAAGCTCCCTTCTTCCCCCGCACCCGCCATTCTGGCTTGTTCGACGTGCGCCGCACCTTTTTCTTTGGAGGTGCAAGTTCTGGGAGCCAGACTGTCAGCTAGCTCTGGTGCTCCCACCCTTCGGCGCAGCTCACCCTCTCCTGGCACCGCCGCGTCTTGAGGGAGAGCCTCCTCGGGTCCTTCGTCGTCCCTGCTAGTGCTGGAGGGATTCTTCTGCATTCCAGTAATCTCGTGCTCTTGTAAAAGTCCGCCTTGAGTTGGAGAGGAAGAGGTAGAAGAACAAGAGTCGCTGCCCTCGAAAGCGCCCGCTGTTGTTTACTCTTCTTCTCCTCCCACACGCCCCGGTCCCAGTTCACACAGCTTCACCGCTGTCTCCTGCCACCCTGGGATGGCGCCAGTCCCCGAGACCCGATATCGTCCTTTCCAGCTCGTGGATCCATCCGCCCACTCCTCCCATCGGCCAAGTACAGGTACAGGGAGTTCTGGAGGCGTGCGTTCAAAGGGACGAACGACCGCACAAGGACCAACACCAGAGGTACGTTCACACTCCTTGATTGTACTGGTAACTCTGCTAACGCCTCCCCCAGCCCACATCTACCTCGTCGAACGGTTCCGCCTCGTCCTCATCCTCAGCTCCCGCTTCCTCCTCCTTCGATGCGACCTACCCCAAGCTTCTCCCCGACCCCTCCACTCTGAGCGCAAAGGCTCTCGGCAAGCGTGCTGCAAGGAGTGTACCAGATATCGGAGTCGTCAAGGGGCGAGACGGACTAGCGGAGGCGGTCAGCGGGGGACACAAGTCGGGCAAGAAGCTCAAGAGGAGGAGGACTGAGGATGTGGCCCATCAGGTACTACTGCAGTGTGGCTCAATCCCACGTCCATTCGCTAAACACTCCTGCAGTCGACTGCCTCCTCGTCCGCCGCCGTCCCTGGCACAACCTTCGACCCCCTCTCGACTCTCACCAAGTCTCAATCTCCTTCGAATACCCGATCCTACCCGATTCGAACGCATTCCCTCCGCCAATCGCACTCCCCACGCTACTCTCGACGATGCTTCACTCGACCAAGGGAAGAAGCGGGCGGTAGGAGCTACTTTCGAACGGCGCGTAGCTTCCCCTGCGGTCGTACTCGGGGCTGAGGGCAGCAAACGAAGGAAGACTGGGGGCAAGTCGGCGCTGAGGAAGAGAAAGCTTGCTTCTCCCGAGCTTGGAGTGGGGTCAGCAAGCGAGGACGACTCCCGACATCTCGCAAGCCAGACGCCGCACCTTCCATCCCCAGCACTGTCCGACACATCCCATCCTCCCAGATCCGCCTCGTTCACCGACGACATCTCTACCTCCCCACGTTCACAACCTCAACCTCCCAGCGACTCCCTCCCTGAATCTCCTCCCCTCCTTCCGTCGCAGCACTCCAGCGCAAGTCTCGCCCAACCCAGCACGTCAACATCGCGCGAAGACGACAAAGCGAACGCGGAATCAATCAGGAAGGCTCCTAAGGGACGCTCCACCGCCTCTCCGCCGACGTACGCGCAGGCCAAGCTCTCATCGAGGGTCGTCCCAACTCTCAACTCCTTCCATTCTCTCCCAGCCTCGACCTTCAAATCCTCTTCTTCGACCACTAAACCGATTCCTCCGACCTCCCATCCGACTCCTTCGACCTCGAAGTCGGCTCCAACAAAGCCGACGCCTTCGACCTCCAAAGCCGCTCCGCCAAGCTGCAAGCCGCTCCCTTTCACCTCGACTCTTCCCTTCTCCAAACTCAAGTCCACCACCCTCCTCGGCACCAAACCCAGCTCCCTTTCCCGCCCAAAACCTGCCGCCTCATCTCGACCCAAGCCCTCCCACTCCCGCCCCAAACCGTCTTCCCTCCCCATAACCCTCCCCTTCGGCGCCCTCGTCGACAGGCCCCCACCAGTCCCTCCTTCACTCCCATCCAGCCCCGTCCCAAACCCCCACTACTACGCCACCCTCCTCCTCGGCCTCGTCGCTCCCTCCCCCCTCCCTCCTCCCGACAGCGTACCTCGTCTTCCGCACGGTCCTTCATTGCCGCTCAAGCGCCGCACATCAAGGACTCTCACGCAGGCGCCGCTGCCTTGCGAGCTCGCGCCTTCGCGCGCGCTTTTGGGGCCTGAGGAGGAGGAGGATGAGGTGGGACGATTCTGGAGCCTGGCTTTTCCGGAACGAGAAGCTCTTGAGCTGAGTTTCGAGACGGAGTATACGCGGTCGAAGAAGGTTGCGGATCTGAGGAGGGGTAGTGAGGGGAGGGTGGTGGAGAGGGAGTGGAGGCTTTGGGGGTGGGATGAGGGAGCTGGGAGGGTGAGATAGTGTGGGAGAGATCTGGAGAAGGAGGGAGAGGGGAAGAGGTGGGGCGTTGCAGACCCTTATTGGGGTAGGGAGGAAGAAGAGAGCGAGGAGGAGGAGCGAGGCGAGGAACTTTTGGGGGAGCCCGAGCAGGTCGAGGAGAGCGAGGAGGAGGTTTGTGTGGAGCAGAGTGAGGAGGAGCTCGTCGTTGCCGATAGCTCGGGAGTGGACGACGATAGCGAGGTCGCGATGGGCCTCGTGGGACAGCGAGGAGCGCCTTACCCCCCTCCTGCCCCGCATCCCGACGCCTCTCGTCCTCCTCCGCCATCTCCACTTCCCCCACCGCCTGTTGAAGATGGGAACGAGGGGTTCTCGGCGGACCTTTGGGCGGGAATGATGGCCCTGTACGGGATGGAGGATGAGGACTGTTGAGGAGGACGAGAATGGAGGGAGTCTTTGCTGCAATCATCGTCGTTAGCACTATCGTCGTTAACACCTGCATTGGCTACGTCGGCTCACAAATGGCGCTCAGGATTGGAGTCGACGAGAGGCGATCAACAACTGGGGACGCGAGCGAGGACGGTGACCGAGATCCTGTTGTATCACATCGGAGCTTCTTCTTCCTGCTTTAGGCCTGGTCTCTTTTGTACTGTGCCGCTGCTGCGCTTTTCTTGCATACGTGGAGCTGAGGGGAGTGATTAAGCTGCAAGGAATGAGGTTTGCGAAGTTTGGGCTTTTCCGTCAAACCTTCGCTGCCCCGTTCCTCTCCACCAGGCCTTGTCAGTCCATCAGCTTCATTTCGAATTCTGAGCCACGAGCAGCAAAAATTACCGCCACCTCGAAAGGCGGCAGCGCCTGTCCGGCGCTGCGAGGAATGTACCTCAAGGCGACTTTGAGCAAAGCAGCTCAAGGTGCCCTGTTCTCGAAGGAGGGCGCGGACAGGGACGAGGAGAGGGAGAGGACGGTGACGAGGAGAGGTCGGTGGACGTGCTGGTGGAGGAGGAGCTGGAGGCGTTCCGGGCGGCTC
>KZ627147.1:611327-634977 GCA_002917775.1 Glaciozyma antarctica PI12 | reverse complement strand
GCTACCTCACTCCAAACCCCTTTCGCCCCCCTCCTCCCCCCTCTCCGCGCCGCCTGNGNAAAAAAAAAAGTACCGCTACCCTCGAAAGACAGCAGCACCGTCGCAAATATAGTGTCTCTTCGCACCCCATAGGAGCACGAGCATTGGAATTTCTTCGTGGATACTAATGTGTCGCCGTGCAATGCGAAGCCACTTCAAGGGAAGGTAATGTTTGGTGAGCCGCAACCTCCGAGACCAGGTAAGTATAACTAGGTGAAGTGCAGAACTCGTTTGGCGACAAAAACAAGTTTGAGGCGCGGCCAGAGACGAGTGGCTCAGCCTGGCCCTTGCGTTCGCCGCGTGTAGCGTGTCAACAAGCGGCACGTCTGTTCCTGCAGAAAACAGATCAAACAAACAGCAGAAGAGAGGAGAACGGCGCTCCGAGGGAAGGCAGGAGGTCCGTGTCACTGCGCCCGATTGCTGAGCGGGCGTTTGGTTCGGATCGCGTTCGTGCTCTGCATTGACGTGGAAAGCTGTTCAGATCCAGAGAGCGTAGGTGATCGTGAGGAACTTGAAGCAAAAAAACGAGCGAGAGAAGCCCTCGAGGCTCCTCGAGGGGAGGTACCGTGAGGCCGAGAGGAGGTTCGCCTTCTCCAGCTCTCCCCACACCGCACACTCTCTCCTCGCCAACGCCTTCGCTCCTCAAGCAGTCATATCGTTTGCTCCGGATCCGAATCGACCAGCTCCAGAGTCGCCGCCGTTTGAATCGGTCGAGGGAGTCTCGCCCACTGGGCAAGCGCAGCCGAGTGAGTGGGGGCGATTCCAGGACTTGCGACGCGAGAAGGCGGCTGGCAGAAGCGTACGGCTTGACGGGAACACAGTGGAGCGCAGGAGCGAGGAGATGGCTCTGAACGGGAGAGGGAGCTGAGGAAGCACTGGCGCCGAACGCCGCCCCGCACGTCCAGGGGGGGAATAGGGCACGCTGTTGGCGCCGAGGTGGTCGCCACTCTGACACGAACACGCCTTGGTGGGTGTAGCTCTTGGGCAACACCTTGGGGAGCGGTGCAGAGGAGGATCGAGGTCTCACCGCTACCGTGTGGTGCAACAACAGCGAGGAACTCATCAGGAGTCCTGCTAACACACGTCGCCCTCTGCAGGAATGTCGAGCTCAGCTAGTCCTACGCCGTCGAGTGGAATCGATTCTCGCCCTACCGTATCGCGAGCCATCTCCGACGCAACTTCCTCCCTCTCGCACCTCTCGATCTCTCCGGATAGTGGAACCACCACCCCCACCGCCGTCCCTATCTCTCGCAACCTAACTCGCTCGCCAGGCCAGGAGAAGAGCAGCGCGATTTCGGCCTCAGACTCGCCCGTCCCCGGATCAGGATTCCCGGAGCTGCAGGCGACAATGTCGCGAACGACGATCAGAGGTGGAGGATCGCTCGAGGGCAACAGGGGAGAGACTTCGAGCTGGTACCCTGGAGGAGCGACTCTCTCACGTCCCCTCTCCGCCCCAGTCGCCTCCACCTCTATCCTTGCACCCGTCCTCGACTCGACTACCGCCCTCGACGATTCTCCCCTCTCCCGTACCCTCTCCGCACCCCCAGCTGATCCCTTGTCTCAATCTCGGACGCCTCCTGCCTCGACACCTCGTCAGATCCGTCCTTTCTCTCATCCCAACGCCTCCCGACCGCGCGCTCTCACCTCGGGCGCCGGATCCTACCCCACAGCACGCTACGTCCCGATTCGCCACCCTCCTCCCCAATCACCCATTCGCACGAGCGGCTTCAAGGTCGCTGCTTCTCCCCCATCGTCCCTCCAATCACACCTCTACACCTCGGGACTCCTCGAATCAACCCTCTCCGACCTCCACCTCGTCGCCTTCTCGCACTTTTACCGACTCCACCGTATCGTCCTCGGACAGAGCGGGTTCTTCTCCTCTCTCCTCGCCGGCGGTTTCTCGGAGGAGCGAAGCGGCCCGGCTCGCAAGGACGAGAGCGAGGTCATCCACGTTGGCATGGACCGTCCGCTCACGCGCAGCGCGTTCGAGTTCTGCCTAGCGAGGCTGTACGGCGGGGGCCCGGAGCTGGTTCCTCCGCCATGGGCTCGGACGAGTCAGGAGCATCCTCTCTCAGAGATGTTCGAGCGCCTGTGGATGCGGAGCTTGGACATGAAGGGAGTGCGAGGGACGGAGTTGGAGGATTGGGAGCCGGTGGCGACGATTGGGGTGCAACCGGCGACGCCGACGTTCCTGCTCAGCTTGATGGCGCAGAGCACGCATCTCGAGATCCCCTCGCTACAAGCCAAGGCGCTCCAGATGATTCACAACACGCTCACGCCTTGGACGGTCGGCCAGTATCTCGGGTGCGTCTCCCGCTCTCCGTCTCTCACTACCGCTACTGACAGCCCTCGATCGCAGCTTCTCTCTCGGCAACGGACTCGGCCCCACCTCCTCTCACCTCGACCTCTCTTCCGGTCTACACGGCCTCGAAGGCGTCGGAACGCCCTACGCTCTCCCCCGTTCGCGCGCCAACACATCCTCGCTCGAACACCTCGACTGCCCCTCATTCACCTCGGAATCTCAATTCGACGACCCGATGTTCGTCGGGCCCGAGGGTGAACGCGTCGGCGAAGCCTGCGCCTGCTGGCTCGCGAAATGGGGTCGAGAGATCCTCGCGATCGAGGAATGGCTCGAACGAGGCGGGGAGGAGGAGGAGCTTCCCTCGTCGCTCGAGGCGTTTCCGGACCTCGCGCCACCGCCGTTGAGGGTGTGGTCCTCGAAGCCTGGTGGACTGCCGGCGCGCTGGGTCCGGGGCGTCATTTCGAGCGATGCGTTCTTCCTTGGGTCGGTGGGGGAGAGCGAGCAAGAGGAGTTTGCGAGATACCTCTTTGCGAAGAGAGTGGTCGAATTGAGAAGGAGGGAGAAGAGTGCGGAGAAGGCGAGGGCGAGGGCGAAGGAGGAGGAGGGCGGAGCGACGGAGGCGGAGGGGAAAGATAGGTTGGCGAGCGCGCGAGAGCTGAGCGGGAGTACGAGGACGAGTGTTTATGAGTTGGCGGGAGAGCTGGCGGAGAGCGATTTTGATGCGGCGATGGAGAAGGTGGCGACCGAGATGGATGAGAGGCGGGGGAGCGACGAGGAGGGAGAGAAGGAGACGAGGAGGGCGTTAGAGAAGGAGCTGGTCGAGGAGGGGGGAGAGGAGGTCGACGTCGACGCGGACGATACACAGAGTTGTTCAGGACGGGGATTCACTACTCGCAGCTCGTGAGTGTCACCTCTTTCGCTTCGTTTCGCGCCAACGTGCTCACCATTTTCTCCACAGACCTTCAAGCAGCTCCGTTTCATCGCACAAGACGTTTCTCCGACAACCGGCGCATCCTACACTCCGAAGGCCCTCATCGAGCACGCGTTCTGGCAGGCAGCAGACTTCAAGTCCCACATCCCCGTCGGCTCCACCGCCTACGAGAGTCAAACCTCGCACGCCATTTACGCTGCCGGCTCCTCAAACACTCCCTTCGCCGACGTCTCCCGCGACGGCGAGTCGCTCTCGGACTCAAACGAGGAGGCGACGCAACTCGGGCTGGCGACCATCATCAAGCCCGGTCTCGAGCTCAAAGCCGGCCAAAAAGCAGGTCGCTACTTTCTCGTCCCCATCGACGACACGACGCGGATCAACGACGGACCAATGCCTGGCGCCCCCAAAATCTCGCCGAAGGCGAAGCCGTCGACGCTGCCCACAGGACCCGAGGCGTTCTTCGGTCTCGCGCTCGAGACACGGTTGGGAACGGAGGGGGCGTCGAGTGGAGTGTTTGGAACGCGGGAGGAAGCGGTGGTGGGGAGGAGGTTCATTCCGTACCAGCCGTTTCGCTTTTCGGCGGAGTTTTGGGGAGTTGGAGAGCTGCGGGAGAAGCAGCGACTGTACAGCGAGACGTTCTTCTACGCTGGCGTAAGCTCTCTCCCCACGTCCGTCGTTTTCGACGCTGATTCGCCTTCGTGCAGTCGTCCTACAACATCTACCTCCAGAAGATTCAGAAGAAGGGTGTACAGCTCGGGGTGAGTCCAGTTGCTCGCATTCCTTCTCAAAAGCTGCTCATCCTGCCTTGTAGGTCTACTTGCATCGTCAGAACGCTCTCGAGCCGTTTCCTTCTGCCTCCAGCCCGCCGCCAATTCGCCCAGCGGGTCGCTCCGTCCTAGGCGAGATGTTCGGCGCACCAGCACCCTCTCCTTCGCCCGCCACGCCCGCCACGCTACATCGATCGACGGAAGGCTATCCAATCATTCTTCAGCATTTGGTGCCCAAACCAGCTCGGTACGTCCTGTTCATGCCGCGAGCGATCTTGCGCTGACGTGAGTGGCTTCGCAGGCTCGACCTTGACCAAGTTCTCCTCGGGGCCCGACACGTTCGCTCTCTCGCAGAGCTGGGGTGTACGTCTTCCTTCGACCTACGCTATAGCGCCGCTGACACTCTCACGCAGTGGAAGAGCACCTCGCTGGCGGCTGCGCTCGATCTCCCAACCGACACGGCCGGCGACGGCCTCGCTGGACGGTTCAACTCGCTGCGAGTTACGCTCGTTATGGGCATCGTTTGATTCACCTCCTTGTTCCATCGTAGCATCCTAGCATCTCTCGATCTGTTGCCATGCACACCTCACGTCTATCCACCTCCTACTCTCGAGTCCCTCGCGCGCAGTTCAAGCGATAGTAATTCAAGATAAAGCACCACAACAAACGTACCCCTCCGACCTCCCTACACCCCCTTCTCATCCTCCAACGCCATCGCCGGTGCCCTCACCTCTAGCGACTCGAGGATCCGAATCCAAACATCCTCAAAGCCGGGGAATCGCCCGACGCGAATGTTGTTGAAGACCCTGCGAAGCGAGGGGGAGCCTCGGACCTCGTTCTGCGCTCGGAGGATTAGCGACGCGCTCGAGGAGAGAAGGAGAGAGCGACGCACCCATTTCTCGAGCAGGAACGCGATTTCGACGCGCTTGATCTCCTCGAAGCGGAGTGAGAAGGATCCGAAGACCTCGTACGTGATCTGTGGCCTGTATCAGCTCGATTCTCAGCGGCCGCGAAACTGCACGCACATTCTGCACCGTCAACGATTTGACGATATGCTCGTATGCCCTCTCCTTCAACTCCACCAAGCCAATCTTGTCTGCAAGCCTGTAGATCGCTTTCGCGCTACACGGTCCCGGGCCATCAATCACGATAGGAGCAATAGCGAGGAGGTAAGAGCGACGGGTGGGGAAGGGGAAGGGTGTGCCGCTGGAGTGGGCGGCTTCGCGGGCGAGGTGGAAGGTCGAGGCGAGGGGTGCGAAGGAGATGGCGTCGGTGTAGAGAAAGTAGAGGAGGGCTTTGAAGGAGTTGTACCTGCGCGTCTCTACGTCAGTATGGTGAAGCGGGGTCGAGGGGAAGTACGCACGAAGCGTCGGTGACGATGACCTCGAAGCGAGGGCGGTTGTCGGGGGATTTCCCGTTCGTGCGAGGTTTGGGGCCGTTCGAGCTCCTTGAAGACTTCCTTCCCTTGGTCGGCGACGGAGGAGCGACAGGCGCGTCGACAAAGCTTCCCGAATCACCTCCCCGATCACTCTGCGCGCGCCTCGACGGTTGCTGATCCGGCGTACGTTCCCCTCCCTCGCTCTCCTCCTCTTCCTCCTCCTCCTCTTCCCCTCCCTCGCCCTCCTCCTCCCCGTCATCCGACACCGCCGCGGAAGACGGCTGCGAACCCGCAGTGCTCGAAGAAGGCGCTCGTCGCGCTGAGTCGAACGCGCTCTCCGGGACGGAGGCAAGCGGGCCGTCTGCCGACGTCGCTTCGTCGCCATCAAAGTCGGACGCGTCGTCCTCGTCCCAGTCGTCCTCCGAGTCTTCGTACTCGTCCTCATCGTCAGCCGAGGCAGACGAGCGAGAATCGAAAGTGGCGATGGATGATTCGACGAAACCGGAGCTGAACACTGTTCGCTCAAGGAGTCAGCGACATTCCCTGCGACGAGCGAAAAGCGCTCACTCGACTCGAAGTACTCGCTGCGACCTGCGAGGACAGCTTTTGCGGCGTAGAGCCTTCGCTCAGGCCGCTCGTGGCCGTCAGGGCGGATGCGAAAGCAAATGTCCGAGTACACGGGGTCGTTGAAGAGGGAAGCGATTGCCTTGACGAGGTCCTTGGGGATGAGGAGTCTGGGCGGCGGAGGGGGAGAAGGAGGAGTGGGAGAGTAGACGATCGTACAGGCGATGATGATTCCGTCCTGCTGGTGTGTCAGTACTGTGCGGGGAGAACGAGGCAGCGGGACGTACGGCGAGGCGAACGGCGTTGTTGTTGAAGTAGGCTTCAGAGCGCTTCCAGTATGCCGCGTAACCCCAATTTCTCGCCGTATCGGAGAACTGGTGGTCCTTGGCTTCCATCGTCTTAAAGCAGATCCTCCGATCCAGTGACTTGGCCTAGGAAGGAGCAATTTCAAGAGCACGAGTAGGGAGAGAGGGCAGTCGCGTCAGCTCGCGTCCCTCTCTTCCCACCAGGTCGAACCAACGCACCTCGAAAGTAAACTTGAACTTTCCCTCCCGCTTCCAAGGTCCTTTGGCGTCTTTCGTGCTTGCCGCCGGCGCTCCATCCTTCCCCCCCGCCCCAGCCCACCCGCGCTCCAAAAGTCCCTGCTCCTTCTCCGCCGCCGTCGGTTCGCACGAGAGGTAGAGCGACGTGTACTGCTCCTGGCCAGAGTTTGGATAGAAGAAGATCTGCCAGCGCTGAGAGTCGAAGAGAGCTGACTCGGGGGGGGGGGGGAGGCTCCAGTTAGCGTCGCGTCCTCGTCAGCTCGAAGACGGAGGAGCGTACCTTGATGCACTTGCTCTTGGCTTCTCCTTTTGTTGATTCAAAGATGGTCTTGAGGCCTGTGATCCGCCACTCGAGCGTCACCTACAGGAGGAGGAGACAAGTCAGGTCTGCCCGCCGTCGAAGCACCTCGAGAGGCGGCACTCACCGACCGCGTTTCCACGAACTCGAGAAATGGTTCAGGCGGAGAGATCAGGCGGAGGGGAACGTCCCCGCCTGCTGCTGGGATTGCTGGGAAGGGCGTCGCCATGCTGAGGCCCGGGGAGCTGGGGACCACGGGAAGCGCGTGTTTGGCGGGCGCTGAGAGCTGGCGGAGCTTGCTCGGCGATCTTGCTCTGTGAAACCGGCGTCGACCTGGTGTTTGGAGCCGGTGAGGTCGAGGGAGGACGCGGGGAGAGGACAAGGGAGGAAGTCGTGGAACAGTTCTCTCTTGACCTCCTGCCCTCACCTCAACTCTGCTCGTTGAGCGCTCTGCTCTTCAGTACTACTGCTCGTCTTCCCGAGCTCGGTGCGGACTGGTGACCGAGTTTGGGGAGGGGCAAGACGTCTGCCAGTCGCGGGAGACGCCTCCCTCGAGGGTGGCTTGCGGTGCTTGCTGAACCGTCCTGGTGCGTCCCGATTGCTTCTCTGACTTGAGAGGTGGTCATCAGACACCATTCCTTGTTTTCCCTCTCACGGCTCTGCATTGGAGGAACGCTGGCGCCGAGATACGACCACGGTCGTCGCTTCGACACATCTCGCTCTTCCTTGGGAGCACCTTGTTCCCCTCTTTCCTCAGCGAGGTCATCTCCACAGAGACATGATCAACAAACATCGCAATCAGCGCGCCCGCTCAGCACCGCGAAATTGGCGTTATCTTCGAGAGAGCGAGCCTCCTCATCGCTCGCCGACTGCTTCACCGGCCCATTCCTCAAGAAACTCGCGCCGCCCAGGGGAAAAGCCAACCTTGTCGCATCTCTTTAAACTGCTCTGAGCTTCGTGTGCTCCACAATCGAAAGGGATTATTTGGGCGACGCCATCTCAGTCTTTCTCCATCCAAGCCTATCAATCCTACATTCCATTACCAAACGGTTTCCGATTCGCGCTGTGCTTTTCCTAGCTCGCACCCATCTCTCCCAGCGTGCATGCTCTCCAACTCTCAACACGTGCCTCCGATGCCATCGCGCGCTCTCGCCCGCCTGCCCAGGCGTATTTCCATGCGGAACCCTTTGTCAACGAGCCGGAGGGACCTCCCGCGCTCGACACCGTTCTCATCCCGCTTTCCCTCGACTGGTCCAAGCTCCTGCAGCGAACTCCTTTTCGTCCTTTTCATCAATTTAGCGGACCTTGGCGTCGGGGGAGGAGCAGCCTTCGTGGGCGAGCAGCTGTCGTGGGTAGAACTGGGTGGTACGATAGTTTTCAGATCGACTTGCGAAGAGAAGTAGGGTCTACACGGTGTAAGCACACTAAAATGGCGGCGGGATTGCGGAGGGCAGCAGGAGATGCCTCGGAGGAGGATACTCCGCTGAGAAGGCTACTCTGCCAGGACACGGGAGCAGAGAAGACGGGGTCCAGTACTCCTGTGCTCTTCAAGGCCGTTCCATCACGCCGGAGGACCGGGGATCGACGGCGGGAGGCACCGGAGCAGGAGACGAATTTCTCTGCGGACTCCATGGCTCAGAGGTCAAGGCGTAAGGCAGAAGGCGGTAGAACGTCAGAAGCTTGTTGTCTTTAGAAAAGTCGGGGTGTGCGAGCTGAGGTTTGCCCCAACAAAATTGAGAAGGCGCTGATCTCGGCCAGCGAGAAGAGCAGCTCTCTTTCTCGTTATTCGCAGAGCGCGACTGCTTTCCGCTTTTTAATTTTCCTCCCCTTGTTCTTCGATGAAACGCCCGATCATAGAAGCTTTTAGACGGTCTCTCTCAGCTGAGAGGGTCAAAGCTGGGGCTCGCCTCGCCGGGGGGAAGCTCACCAAATGACCACGCTTCTCACGTCTTCTCCGTCTTCCTCAACCTTGTTCCAGGATTCGGAATCGTCCTCCAGCTCGAAGATTACGAGCACTCGTCATGGTCAGTCCGCAGTCACTCAGCGCCAGCCAACGCGGTTGGGCAGCGCCTCGATCCTACGGCGTTCACTCCGTCCTCCCGCTCGACGAACCCCTCTCCGCAACCCTTCCTGCCGACCCCACCACTCCTCTGACGACCTCCTCTGCCACCGTGGCGCCGATCGAGGAAGCTCCGGAGAGCTCCGCCGAACCCCACTCCTCCCCGCAGGCAAGCCGGCCTCGCAGCGCCAGTACCGTCTCCTCGAACGCCACCTACCGGCCCAACACTTCAAAGGATACGTTCATCTGGAAACTTTGGAAGTGCGTCTAGTTCTGGATTCAGGTCGTCGAGAGGAGGATGGAGCTGACGATGACTGAGTAGCCTCATCCAGAACGACCCTCGGTTCTCCTCGTTCATTTACTGGTCGACCAAGGGTACCCACATCATCATTCCTGACGAATCTCGTTTTCGAGAGCGAGTATGCCGAGTCATCTTCGCGCAGGCGACCATCCAAAGCTTTGTGCGTGCTCCTCACGCCTTTGCGCTGATGTCGAGTTTGAAGCTAATCGAATCACCTCCGCAGAACAAGCAGATGAACGTGCGTTGCTCAAGCTCATCCCCAAAGACTCGTCCTCGCACTGAAGTCCTTCTGCGCAGAACTGGGATTTCAAGCGAGTCAAGAAAGGGACCGACTACTCTCCCATCGACGACACCATCCCCCGTACCGCTCGTATCTGGTTCCACGTCTCGCTCAACCAGAATTCCACCGACGCCGACGTCGCCGCCGTTCTTCGCCACCCCGATGGCCCTGCGAAGAAGGGAGCGCGTCGAGCACCCAAGCGACCGACCAAAGCTTCGCGCAAGGGCCGCCGGAGGGCTAGTCGGGATTCGAGCGACGAGGAGGATGACGATTATGAGGAGGAGGATGTCGATGCGGATCACGAGGAGGAGATGGCTGAGGTCGCGGCCAGGTCGCCACCGCCCATCGTGGCTGAGTCGGTCGAGGCTCCGATCCCCGCTGCTTCGCCGACTTCTCCGTCCTATGCTCCGCGCGAGCCTCACGTCTACAACGACGTCGAAGAGGAGGAACCGATGGATTCGACGACGACGGAATGCTTTCCGCAAAGCCCTTCGCACGAGTACACCCACTTTGGCGATCAGCTCCCTCCGACGTCGTCGACGTTCGCTCGTTCTGGATCGCAGTACGAGACCTTCCCCTCCAATTCGGTCTACTCCTTCTCCCCGTACTTCAACTCGGGGCCATTCTACGAACCTTCGCAAGAGGCCTACGCTCCCTACCCCCCGACCCACGACTACTACCCTCGCTTCTACTCCGACTCCTCCCAGCCTTCTTTACACCTCCCACCCCCTTCTCCGACCCCTCCAACCTCGCCAGACACGAACCAACTTTCCTCCCAATTCCTCGACACGACTCTCCTCCCCGCCCCCTCGCAGCCACACACCTCTCCAGTCCAACGCCACCCTTCTTCGTACTACCCCGCTCCGACAAACCCTTACGCCTACCCTTCCTCGACCTGCGCCAGCTCTTACTCTCGCCCCAACACTTCGCATTCCTCCGCCGAATTCGGGAACGCGTTCCAGGGGTACGGAGCGCAGTCACAGAGGAGGGAGTACGGAGCTCCGCTGTCGAAGTCGACGACGAGGGGGAGTTTGGCGGACGCGAGTTTGGGACTGTCGAGGAGTGGGAGTCTGAGGATGGTGCAGGATTTGTGGGATCGTGCGTCGTTCCTTCTTTCTGCGGGTCGGGCCAAGCTGAAACCGTTTGTTAGCAGCGGCGAGAGGCCATTAGATGCGCCTCACCTACGAGCGCGGTCATTATCCCCCACCTCGCCATCCTTAACTCGCCATCGACGTCCTCTCCTTATCCACCCTCACTCCTTAGCCTACCCCCCAACTGTACCACTACATCTCATCAGTATCGATACCACCTTCACCGTACCCTCGATATCGCGTTTGCCTGAGTCCTTTAACATTTTCCCCCCATTTGGTTAGTCGGCGACGCTCCTGCACCCCCCAGTTCTTCTTTCGTACCCCATGATAAGCAGTCTTGTTGTTTTTGCGAAACGTTTCGAGAACGAGCAGTGAGCGAGCGAGTGAGGAAGAGCAGATGTGCGCCGTCGAGAGATCGCTCAGTCGGGGGCGAAAAGAAGTGGGAAAGCGAGAACGAAGGAGCAGCGCCGGAAACACCGCAGACGAGCGAGCCACCCCCCGACAACGACAAACGAAATGCAGTCAATAACGGCAGTACACTCCTCCTCAACCGCCATAAGGCAACGGCGTCCGAGGTCTCATAAGTCTACGCGCTCATCAGCTCCCTTCCTCGCGCACGGTGCGAAAAAGCGAAAAAAAAGCTCACCTCGCAGCATCCTCATCCACCTCCCCTCGTTCCTCCTCCTCGCGCATCTGAGCATCGTACATCTCCCGCTCAAGCTCTCGTATCTCCTCCTCCTCCCCCTCACGCGCAGCCTCCTCTCGCTCCATCTCCTCCCGCATCTCCTCCTCCCGCATCTCCTCCCGCGCCTCCTCCACCGTCATCTTCGTCAGAGCCGGCGGCGCCGGAGCCCTAGGCGGGACATAGAGCACCTCGGCATCCTTCGCACCGCGCTCAACCAGCCTAACGACTTCCTCCATCGCTGTGATCTTGCGTAAGCGGCGTTGCAGGGAGGAAGAGGGTGGACGCATACCCCATATCCGTACACGACCGCGTCGAACGTCCGTACTTCTGCATTCGGGGCAATCGGCACCGTAGTACGCTCCCTCTGCTCTAGAGGCCTTGAACGTCTCAAGATGTTTCGCTGCGTCGTCGGTCAGTCGCCGGCAGATCGGGGAAAGGGAGTGAGAGGACGGACCTTCCCACGTCCCGAAGCAGGGTTCACAGAAACTATGTCCGCAAAGAAGGCTCACTGCGCTCCTCTCGCCTCGGCCAAAGAACTCGTAGCAAACGGGGCACGTCAACGCCTCTCTCACGCTCTCGAACAGCGCGCTCTGCTTCGAATGTCGGTGGAGGAGGTCGAGATCCGATAGAGGGTGGAGAGTCTGTTCGGTTCGGATGGAGGAGAGCTGGGAATCGAGTGAGGAGAGCTGGGATTGGAGGAATGAGGAGTGGGTGATTGGGTGAGGAGAGCTGCCGGTCTGTGTCGTTTGAGAGCTGGGCGGTGTTAGAGAGCGATGGAAGGGAGAGAGAGGGACGTACGCGCTCTTTGAGGCGGAGGAGGTCTTCGAGGTCACGGATACGCTGGACGGCGGCTTTACGGCCCTGTGTATGGTTGCGTGAGTTGGTGCTCAGAGGGGAGAGGGAGGGAGCGCACGCCGGTCGCTGCACGCAGTTCCTCCTGCAATCGTTCGTTCGCCTGAGCACAGAGAGCACAGTGGTCAGCTCCCTGCCGTGTCGTAGCTACCCCGCGATCCCCCACCTCCTCCCTCCCCCCTCTCTCCTCCCTCCCAGCACGAAGCAGACAGTTCGAGGCACGAACGCACCTCCCTAACCTCGACAAGCTCCTTCGTCAACCTCCTGATCGTCTCGCTCTTGTCCTACAGACGCGCATCAGCTCTCCGCCACGGTCCGATTGCCCGATTGCCCGGAGTACGAACGTCTAGGAGGCCCATTTGGGTGAGGAAGGCTAGAGAGGCGTCGGCTAGGAGGAGGGTGAGCGCCACTGCGCTTGTTTGATGGGCCTTGAGGAGAGCTAGAGGAGAGAGAGTGCTGACTTGGGAATAGCTCGGAGAGGGATGACTTGGGCCGAGTCGAGTTTGGCTGAAACGCCGTCCTTTGTTCCTGTTTTTTTTTTGGCTTGATGACAGAGGACGCCGTGGCCTGAGTGTGAAGCCTGCTACGACTGCCCTTTCCAGCTCAGAACGTCGCTGACCTCGACTGAAACTCGAAGAAGACCTCGGCTGGCGAGAATCTGTGAACCTACCTTCAACCCGAACCTTTCCCTCCCCTTGCTCTTCCCTCTCTCCCTCCCTAGCTCTCCCTGCTCCCAGTCGTCCCCCTCCACAAAATGAGGTACGCGCTACCACCTAGCCCACCCTCCCAGCACCGTTGCTGACCCCTCCGAACGACTGCAGTACCGCAGCTGTCCCCAACACGAACGCCGTCAAGAGTGAACTCGACGAGGCTCAGATCAGGGCTCTGGAGGAGCACGAGATTAGCCAGGGGTGAGTCAACGCGTATACCCTATCTCTGATGCGCACGGCGCCAAGTGGACTCCGCGGCGTGGAAGCTTCAAGGAGAGACAGAGGGCGGAGTCACGACAGAGCTGACCCTCCTCCTCCCCTCTCCCCGTTGAATCCACCGAGCAGACCTCTCTCAGTCCTTCAGGCGTCGGTGCGCGGGAATACCCAGATCCTCATTGCGTTGCGTAACAACCGCAAGCTGCTTGGACGGGTGAAGGCGTTTGATAGGCATGCGAACATGGTGAGTCCGTTTGTTTTGGTCTGGGCGGAGGGTGGGAGGGGGAGATGATGGAGGGGAGGGAGGATCGCAGGGGGAGGGATAGAGGAAGAGGGTAGAGGGTGGTTTGGTGGAGGAGGGGAGGGAAGGCAGTGAGGGGAGGAGGGAGGGAGGAAGTGGCCTGAGGAGGGAGGCGTGCTGGGAAGGACTGGGAGGAGAGGGAGGGTAGGCGGTGAAGGTGATGGAAGGGTGCTTTAGGATAAGGCTAAGACGCGCACCGCTGCGCTGGGAGAAGCAAGGAGGAGGAGCGACGACCACAAGAACGCCAGCTAACTCACACCTCTTACAGGTCCTCGAGAACGTCAAGGAGATGTGGACCGAGGCACCCAAGGGCAAGGGCAAGAAGCCCATCAACAAGGATCGGTTCGTGAGCAAGATGTTCCTTCGAGGCGACTCGGTCGTGCTGGGTGCGTTTCCCTTTCCGCTTTGGAGGGCCTGGGAGCTCATGCGTTGGACGCAGTGTTGAGGAACACATAAGGAGGACTTGGGCTGCACGAAATGGGATCATTGTTATATTCGTCGGGCGTGTGCGCGGGGAGGGAGAGGACTGGTCGAGGAGGAGGTGGTCTGCGCGCTCTGCTTTCGTTTCCTTCGACTGACGCTGCTCTGTTCTCCTCCTTCTAGCTCCTTCGCTATCTCCACTTCTCTCCTCACGTACTCACACCACCGCAGGCAACGCCCGCGCGTCGACCTCACGAACAACATCCGACCATTCCCTCCCTCCCTCCTACTCCCTCGCCCACTCCCTCGCCAACACCCACCACTCCCTCCCCCTCTCCCACGTCCCTCTCGACCAGTCCATCCGCTCAAACACGCTCTCACTCTCCCTCTGCCTCTCTGCCTCTCGAGCTCGCTAGGTGCCGTCGATTCGAGCGAGGGTTCTGCGCTCGAGGAACATCAGCGGCTCGCTCTCGCTTCGTCCTACGTCGTCGACGAGCCCCTCTGCCACGGAACCGAAGGAGGAGGACGAGCGACGCATCGACGCTCTCCTCCGACGCCCCCTTCCTCGCCCACCATAACGAACGACATCTCGCCCTCCCTGCCCTCCTCAGCGAGCGTACCCCTCCTCGACTTCCCTCTCCCTCTCGAGCGTTCCTCACGTCGCCAGAGCGCGAACATCGTCCCTGCCAGCGCGAGGGAGAGAAGGAGAGCGCTGGTTAGGGTGAATGTTGTTAGTCGGATTGACGGAGGGAGAGGGCGAGAGGGAGAGCGGGGGGAGCGGAGTCCGCCTCTCTCGAGCGGGCACGGATGGTACTGAGATTAATGACAGGCGTACATCTCCTACTCCTCCTCAAACATACACCTTCCAAACATACACGTTCGAGAGCTCCTTCCCATCCCCTCCCTCCCCGCATCCTCCTCCTCGAGAGAAGCGCCTCAATTGGTCTTGACGACCTGATCCTCCTCGACGGCCTTGACGCCCTCCAGTTGCCCAATCTTGTTAATCCACGAGCGCAAGCCCTTGTCCTCGACCGTCGGAACAGAGAAGAGGACGCCTTTATAGACCTGCGTTCCGGAGTCAGCTGCTTTCCGTTCTGGGGGCGCGGAACAGAGCAGTGCCCCGTCTCGCCACCCCGGTTGTACCGCCACTGCCTGGGGAGGAGAGGGGACGTACGCGGTAGTCATAAACCTGTTTAACCACCGCATTCGCACGCATCAAAGCATCCAATACTCCATCCTTCGCCAGATTCCCCACCGCCCTATCGAGCGTGACCAACTGTTCCCCCCAGTCAGTTTCCCTCCCTCTCGTATATGCAAGAGGAACTCACGTAGGTGCGTGTGGCTTCTGGAACGGGAGTGTCGTAGACGCGCTCGAGACGGGCTTTCGCTGGGAGGGGGTCGGCGAGGGTGAGGGAGAGGAGGGAGAGGAGGAGGAGGAGGGTGCGGAGTGGTGGCATTGCGTGTGTTGTTTGTTGTTTGAGGAGTGACGGAAGCGGGGGCGAGCTTGGAGTTGGCGGACACGCTGCGAACACCTCCCGCTGGCGACGACGACGAAGAATTCTCTCGAGAGTCGGGATTCAGCGTACGCAGGAGGTCTGTAATGTAGTACGATAGTGCAAGGAACGATATTGGGAAAAGAACGGCGTCAATCCGCCTTGATATGCGAATACTCTTCCCTCCGTACCTCCTTCATCGCATGCTTCCCCATCCTGCTCATCCAAGTCAGCTCGGTTCAAGGTACGAAAATGTAAAGAAACGGACCCCATCGAAAGCACATACACCCAAGCCGGCAGCACCCGCATCGCCGGCGCCAGATTCGCTCCCCAAGGCGCGAGGACATGCTGCACCTCATCAGCCCTCCTCACGTCCTCAATCACGCAAAACTCACCTGCGATTCCCCACTCGTCACGCATTCCACCAATAATTCCGCCACTTCGTCCGTCTCCAAACTCGGGAGGAGGAACGGCGGAATGACCTGGGAGAACCCCTCGAACAGAGCTGTTTTGACGTGTCCTGGGCAGATTACCGAAGTGCGGATTGTCGGAGCGGAGTGCAGGTGGAGAAGTTCTTGAGAGAGTCCTTCGTGGAAGGATAGAGCGGCGGCTTTGGAGGAGCAGTCTGCGCTTGGGGTTAGTGAGAGTGTTGCGGGGGTTAGTGGGAGAGTGGAGGGAGAGGGGAGACGGACAGGCGACGGTGGAGACGGATTGGACGTAGGAAACCATTGATGCGACCGTCTGGAGTGGGGGTTAGGGAGGGAGGAGCGAGGGAGGGAGGAGCGAACGATGATGTGTCCGTGCTTTCGCTTGAGCATTTCGGGGAGGAACGCCTTGACGGTGTAGTAGTGCGATTTGACGTTGATGTCGTAGGTCCTGTTCAAAGTATCAGCTTCACCGAATCACCGAAAGCGTGAAAGGAGAAGAGGAGAGGAGGAACGCACAAATCCACATCTCGCTGCGTCGAATCCAAGATGGAAACGTTTCGCATCACTCCAGCGTTGTTCACCAGCACAGTCCTGCTCTGCATCAGTCCATTTTACTTCCGAAGAAGAAGGAGAACTCACGGATGTCCCACCTCCGCCCGAACCCTCCTCGCAACCTCCTCCACCTCGTTCGGCTTGCTCAAATCGCACTGGTAGTAGCTCACCCGCTCCGCTACTCAATCAGCTCCTTCCTACCCGCTCACAAAAACGCACTCACGCATCTCATAACTCAACGGAAGCACATCCAGCACCACCACCCTCACCCCCCTCCTCGCCAACCTCCTCACCACCTCCCCTCCAATACCTCCCGCCCCTGCACCCCATCAGCTCCTCCCCAATACCCTCAACCAGCAGAGAAGTCAACGCACCCCCAGTAAGCAGCACGACCTCCTTCCCCCAATCCCACTTTGGCGCCCAAGGTCCTAGGCAACCATTATTCCGCGCCCAGCGCGAGGCGAATCGGTTGGCGGTAAGAAGCCAGGAGAGAGCCGAGAGAAGGGCGAGGAAGCGTTGGGAGGTGAGGAGAGCTGAGGGAGGAAGGAGGGAGGAGGGGAGGAAGTGGAGAGCGGTGAAGAGGAGGGGCGTTAGGAGGGGGGAGAGGAGGGTGGAGGAGAGGAGGTGGATGAGGTGGTCGATTCGGAGTGGTGGCATCCTGGCCAGCAGCTGGCGGGAGGAGAAGGAGAGGAGGACGCGAAAGACGCGGAGAGATTCGTCGCGTAGGAGGTCGCCGAAGGCCGTTCCCCCGTGCGCGGTCGACGCTCGCTCCTGGCCTGGAGGGAAAGCAGAGATTGAAGCAGAAAGCGTGCAAGAGAGAGGAGCAGAGTGATGTTGAGAGCGGAGAAGCCTGAGCTTCGGCAGCGAGGTGATCGCTTTTTCGCTTCTCTTTCCCTCTGCTCTGCGCGTAGAACTCTTGTTAAGCTCGATAGTGTCTTCCTGCCCAGTTTAGGTGCGTCAAGTGAGGCTTTGAACGTCGATATCGAATTGACGGATTACTTACTTCTCGACTACAAAATCGAATTACACACTTTCTAGTCTCCGAGTTGCTCCAACGCCGAGGGCGCGCCTCCTCTCTCTCAACTCCCCCCTCGAACACCACAGCCGCACCACAGCCACCCTCGCCGCCGCCTCGCCCTCCTCCTCGCTTCCTCCTCGATCCACTCCCCCGACCGACCACTCCCACCTGCGCCAGCGATGGGTCTCTTCAACCGCAAGTCGTCGAAAGAGGAGGACGCCGAGGTCCTCAAAGCCAGCGACACGAAGGAGAAGGTCAAATGGTCTCGTCGACCAGCCAGTACGTTCTTCCACCGCCTTTCGAGGGACCCAAGCTGATTGCAGGCGCAGACACGGCGTTCAAGCAGCAACGACTCAAGGCGTGGCAGCCTATCCTTACGCCCGCGACTGTGCTGCCGACGTTCTTCATCATTGGATTGATCTTTGTGCCGCTGGGAGGAGTGCTGCTGTGGGGGAGTAACCAGGTGCGTGGGCGTGGGTTGTTGTGGGTGGGCTGCGAGGAGACGTTGGTGGGGTGCCAGGGATGCTCGGGGCTAGGCGGGGAGGGGATCAGGGAGGCACAGAGTACAAGTAGGAGCCTCGAGGACGGAGTGAGAGACGCCAGGTGACGGCTGCCTGGCTGAGCCACTCCCAGCTCAGAGGCTCGGGCTGGAGCTGAGGACGCGCAGCGGGTCAGGATGAGGCTTTCGATGAGGCTGCACAGCTCTAAAGCTCAGCAGCCCTTCGATCAGCTCCACCTTCCGCTGCTCGTTCGTTCTGTCGTTGACGAAAGAGCTGCAGCAGAGCAGGCAAGCTGTCCTGAGCAAGCCCAGCGGCGCGCGGCCCTTGCCAGCTTGACGTTGCTCTTGGCGACCAGGAGTGCTCAACGCGACGTTTGGGCTCCTCAGATCTGCTATGCTGCTTGGCGCTTATCGCGCTGAGCTGCTTCGCGGTCCTGCAGGCGTCCCACAGGCGCGCGCTAGAAGAAGGTCGAGAGCGGGCCTGAGGAGCTGTGTACTCGAGAGGCTATTCCTTTGGACAAGCACGTCCAGGGAGCGGTACTCAGGCAGAACGAGCTGGCGGTGCTGTTTAGGAGGCGGTTTCCGACTCGCCACTGCGGACCCACCAGCGCAGAGCTTACGCCCTGCAGCTGCTGATCTGCTGAATCGAGACGGACGGCTCAACTTACGTAGCGGTCACAGAATTTATCAGTGAGAGCAGAGCTGACGCCTACTTCCACCGCAGGTCAAGGAGTTCACGATCGACTACACCCAATGCGAGTTTGTCGCGCCCAACACGACTTTCGACTCTCTCCCTTCAAACGCCTACCACTATCACGTCGACTCTACCGCTGCCATCGCTCCTCCTACCTGGCAGTACACCTTCGACGAGGCTCTCCCCGTCACCTCTCGCAGCCTCTGCAAGCTCCAATTCCAGCTCCCGACCGACATGAAGGCGCCAGTGTTTATGTATTACAAGCGTGCGTTCCTTTCCGAGTTCGAAATAGCGAGATGGGAACTGACGACGATCACGCGCACAGTATCCAACTACTACCAGAACCACCGTCGCTACGTCAAGTCTATCGACCAGGGCCAGCTCGGAGGCGACGCCAGGACGGCCGACAACCTTCGCGGAGGTGATTGCAGCCCTCTCGCCGTCGCAGGCGACCTCCCCATCTACCCCTGTGGCCTAATTGCCAACAGCGTCTTCAACGGTCCGTTCCTCTCCCTCGCAACATTCGCAGCCACTCATTCCTCGCGCAGATACCTTCTCCCCTCCCGTCATCCTCAACCCCGCCGGCATCGACGGCAGCGTCACTTACAACATGACTGACATCGGAATCGCGTGGCCTGGCGAGAGGCAGAAGTACGGCACGACGCAGTACCTCCCTGGGCAAGGGGCAAATCCGACCTTACTGGGCCGCGCGATACCCCGAGGGCTACACAGCTGAAGGAGAGACGGCGTTTCCGGATTTGGCGTCAGATGAGCATTTCCAGGTCTGGATGAGGACGGCGGGGTTGCCGACGTTCCGAAAGCTTTACTTCCGGAACGACGACGAGTCGATGGCGGCGGGGCAGTACGAGCTCGAAATCTTCATGAGTACGTCTTCTCCCCCTTCGTTCCGACCTCGCGCTGACGACCACGCAGACTACCCCGTCCAGCCTTTCGGAGGAACGAAGTCCGTCGTCTTCAGTACCGTCTCCTTCATCGGCGGTCGTAACCCGTTCCTGGGGATAGCCTACATCGCCGTCGGAGGAGCGTGCGTTCTTCTTGGGTTGGCGTTGACGCTTCGACACCTTATTAAGCCGCGCAAGTTGGGAGATATGACGAGGTTGACGTGCGTTCATTTCTCGATACCTCTTGGGCGGAGCGTTGATTTTGTTGTGCAGGTGGAATACGCCGAGGAGGGAGGGGAAGTAAAGGGAGAGGAGGGAGAGGAGGGAGAGGAGGAGGTGGTGGTGGACGAGTATTTTTGTAATCCCTTGTCGATACCCTCGCTTTCGTCGGTCTTGCTCTCGTTTCGTGCGGAAGAGTGGTTTGAGAGTGAGAAAAGTGTGCGCGAAGGAGTGGGAGCTTGCAGCGTCGCTCGTTGCCGCTGCATCTCGCTAGCGAGTTCCGAGCGCTCTCGGTTCCAGTCTCAATCTTCGACGTCCATTTGCAGTCCCAAAGTCCAAACTCAAGCGCTCCTTCCTCCATCCAACTTAGCTGCGAAGAGGGCGTTAGTTGGCGAACGATCCTCAGCCGAATTCAACGCACCTCCCTCAGAACGTCAGTTCCGACTCGAGCTTCATCCACAAGATGCGAAGCTGATCACAGGAATGATGGATGTGGCGCATGCAATTCGAGCTCTTGTTCCAAGTTTCCGAAGAGGAGATCAGCCTGGCAGACATGGCGGTGACAACGTTCTGCGAAGTGTCGAGCGTCTTCAGCAGCTCCAGAGCATTCGAGGTCCAGAAAGCCTTTCCGCTTTCCGTTCCGGCGGAGTGAGCAATTAGGCAGAGGGACCTCCCCGTGGTGAACGCCCCAGCAAGAGCGGTCCTTCCGCAATCGAGGCGAGCGAGCCGAAATCGCTCCTGCGGGACAGAACCTCGGCATCAGCTCCGCACCTTCCCCCGAGAAGTGACCAGCACGCACCAACCGCGTCCACCAGAGAAAGTTGCACCCGTGTTGCACTCCGTCGACTTCCCAGCTGATCGAAGGAAAGCGGAGACAGGCCTTCGCAGCCACGCCCGCCAGTGCCTCGTCGTCGAGCGAAGCGGCGAGAGCGTAGACGCCGATAGGGTTCGTGTCGCAGAGTAGTCTGCGAAGAGCGTTAGCAAGCCGCTACAGAGGGACGGCCGAAAAGCTTACAGCGCTTCCTTGCTCACCAAGCTCCTAACGCGAGCTTCGCAAGCACCTTGAGGTCCTCCAGCTCGTACTTCCACTCCTCCCCACCAATCGCCGCCAGTAACAGCCTCAGCTCCCCCTCCATCTCAGATACGTCGCACGAGTTGCTGGATCCCGAGCCCGAAGCGAGGTCGAAGAGGTCGCGGAAGGTGGTCGAGTGGGAGCACAGCTGGGATCGCGAGATGGGGACGGAGATGCCGTCGCTCGAGATGAGGTTGAATGTCAACGCGAGCTGTTTCGACGACATCGTTGGGGCGGAGAAAGGGAGAAAGAGTCGCGCGGAAGGCCCGCGGTGAAGGAAGCTGCGAGGCCGACTCGAAGAGAGGGGAGGGGTCCAGGGCGGCGTATCAGCGGAAGAACCGACCACGTACGAGAACGAACAACGAGTGGTGCGATTACGCGAGAAAAATGACAACAATCTCCATCCTAAAATACTGTTCCGCCCCCTCATTCCCCCCGAGCTGCGTTCTCAATCGTGACCGACGACGACGAAGCGACGGGAGAAGCTACGCTCTCCCGCGCGACAATAGCGAGAGGGAGTGGGACGGGCGGAGTGGGAGAGGTCGGAGACGGGGTGGGGTACTGCTGCTGCTGCGAGGATGGTGGAGCGGGGAGGGAGGTAGGGGCTTCGTCGGTGATTGAGGCGCGGCAAGTTGGGCACTGTGGGACAAAAGATGAGCCGGTGCGATTTGAGGAGCGGGAGGGAAGGACATACGAGACGCTTGCTCTCGAGCAGCCAGGGCTCAATCTCCTCGGCGTGGAAGAGATGCCCGCACGGGAGCTCCATAACCTGCGACGGCTCATCAGTCTTTATCGTAAACCAGGAACACCCGAACGCACCTTGTCTCCCCGCTCAAAGTCGCTCAAGCAGATCGCGCACTCAACCGTGTGCCACTTGTGCTTCCTCCTCGGCGCCAGATGCACCGTCGACCCCGAAGCCCTCCTCACAAATCCCGGCATCCTCCACGAGAACCCACTCCTCCCCACCTCCTTGGGCGACGTCGGCAACAGCGAGGTCGACTCGTTCGGCTCCTCCACCGTTAAGGGGACGACACCGACGTCTCGCTCCTCGTCCTGAGGATGAACGACCTCGTGCGCGTCTGGAGACTTTTCCGTGTCGCCCCAGATGAAGACGGGGAGTTTGGCGACGGCGTCTCGGGGTGCTCGATCGAGCTTTTGCTGGTGGATGATGCGGATACGTTGAGCGAAGACGGTGAGGAGGGTGAGGAGGGAGGGGAGAAATAGGAGGAGGAGGAGGAAGTCGAGGAGGGGCCTGTGCGATGGATAGATTAGTAGGGAAGGGGACGCGGGACGAGACGCACCACGCGAAGAGCTCGTCTTGAGACATGACGACCATGAGACCGCGAGGAAAGGTGGGGGCGTCGATAGGAATCGGCTCGTCGTTCTCCAGATCTTGTTCTTCCTTCCAGGTGCGGAGAAGGGAGATGTACGACGCGCGAGAGACGAACGCCGAAGGGATCGTAATGTCGCCCGTATCATCTGCGCCGGCGTGTTAGCTCCTTGCCATGCCTCCGCCAAACAAAACAACTCACCAGGACTCCAGGGTGTGAGCAGACCACCATTCCCGCCAATACCACCCTCCTCCGCCGACTGATCCCCAAACAACAACGCCGACGCTCCGAGCTCCATCGCGAAGCGGACCTTTTGCGAGAACGGGCAGTGACCACGCTGGGAGATGGCGATCCACCGTTCTGGAGGCGTAGGCAGGGAGTTGTTGGGAGTGGTAGAGTGTTCGCAGCCGTACGAGTCGGAGGTCGAGAAGACGGTGATGGGGAAGAGGGGAGCGCGGAGAGGCTCGTCTACGATGTGCGGGCCGAAAGCGGATGGGCGTGAGGAGTGTAGGGAGTTGGTTCGCTGTAGATGCGCGTCGTCAGCTCCAGAACGAGTAGCCGCGCTCCCCGTACTCACCTCGACGTAAACAGAGCTCTCACCCCAGCCGGCCAAGCTCCCCCCCTTCTTTGCCGCTCCAGCCTCGGACTCCTCGTCCAGTCCTAGCCAGGCCAAGATAGTATCGCCAATCCTGTCCACGGTCGCCTCGACCGAACGATCGAGCGAGTCGAAGAAGGAAGTCGCTCCGACCGCCAGGGCGTCACCTCTCAGCGAGGGCGCATTCGCCAGCATCTCCCACTCCAGCGGCGGTACAATCTTCTGGCTGCTCCATTCAGCTCTCCCTGCTCCTCCGTCATCCAGTTGCATCCCCGGCAGCTCTGGTACGCCACCGTCATCACCGGGCGATTGGCGACGCAACGCAGTCGGAAGGAGGAGGACGGCGAGCGTAAGAGTGGCGAAGGAGAGGAAGAGCAAGGCGGTGCGTCGGGGAGTGATGGGTGAGGGTCTCGAGGGTGGTCCGGTGCCGTGAGACGAGCTGCGTGAGGACGTGGGGCGTGCCGCGCGGGGAGTCGACATGGTGGCGGGAGGGACCAGGAGCTTCCTGAAGGGCTCCTAGCTGGTGCAGCCTGCTCCTGAGGTGCTGAGAAGGGCTAACCGCTGTGCGGACGGCGAGGTGGAGAAGGATGAGCTGCGAGAGCGGCTGCGGGCGGGAACCAAAGGTCGCGACCGAATTCTTCGCAACGTGTCCTCCCCTGGGCTCGAGGTTTGTCTACTGCGAGTGAACGCTTGATTCTTCGTGTATCTCTGGGAAGGGGACCAGAACGAGACTGTCGAAGCGGCAAGGGCCAGGCTGAGCCACTCGTCTCTGGCCGCGCCTCAAACTTGTTTCTGTCGCCGAACGAGTTCTGCACCTCACCTAGTTATACTTACCTGGTCTCGGAGGTTGCGGCTCACCAAATGTGACCTTCCCTTGGAGTGGCTTCGCATTGCACGGCGACACATTAGTATCCACGAAGAAATTCAAATGCTCGTGCTCCTATGGGGTGCGAAGAGACATTATATTTGCGACGGTGCTGCTGTCTTTCGAGGTAGCGGCACTATTTTTTTTACTGCAGGCGTACAGACGAGGCGGAAAGAGGGGCGGAAAAGGGCTGGAGTGAGGTAGCGAGGGGTAGCGAGGGCGAGGGGTAGCGAGGGGGGATTAAAA
>KZ627147.1:593137-610716 GCA_002917775.1 Glaciozyma antarctica PI12 | reverse complement strand
CGCGCCGCCACCTCCGCCGCCTCCCTCCAAGCCGCCCGGAACGCCTCCAGCTCCTCCTCCACCAGCACGTCCACCGAACTCTACTCCTCCCTGTCCGCGCCCTCCTTCGAGAACAGAGCACCTTGAGCTGCTTTGCTCAAAGTCGCCTTGAGGTACATTCCTCGCAGCGCCGGACAGGCGCTGCCGCCTTCTGAAGTGGAGCCAATTTTGACCGCTCGTATATCCAGAGCTGGCGTGCAAACGACAGCCCGAGAAGATGCGGTGGAGAAGAGCAGAAGCGAGAGTTTAACGGAAAAGCCCAAACTTCTCGCAATCCTCATTCCTCGCAGCTTGATCGACGCTCTATCACCGCATCAAGCGGGCAAACTGACAGCAGAGTAATAGAGCAGTATTCTGGCCACAGCCTGAATCAGGGAGAAGCTCCGATACAATATAGCACGCATTCCTCCCGACTGCCCTTTCAACTTTCTCGCTTTCCACCTCTTCCCCACCCCAAGTCTGCAAGCCGGCTCCTTTCCAGTTTTCGTCAAGCTCGTCGAATGATAAACGTGAATCTGCTCGTCCTTGTGCCATAGAAGAGAAGACAGACCGGTGGTGATTGACGGTGTACGCCAGCGAAGAGGTCGCTGAGAACGAATCCACCAGCAGAAAAGCTCTGGAGGGCAGCCCATTGACGAAACGTGGCGCTGGAAACCGCAGAGAGGCTGGTAGTCCGGTCCGCTGACAGTGCTGACTCGGTGGAGATGAGCTCGAGGGAGACTCTCCCGTTCAGCTTGGGAGTACGACCGCTGGAAGCTCGAAGAGCGTCGCACTCGGAGCTAGTAGTCTGTAGCCCAGGAGCACCCCAAAGGACAGTCACTTGGAGAGCGTGTCGATGTTGAGAGAAGGGGCCTAAGAGCGAAAGAAGGAAGTTATTTCTTCTGCTCCTCCCCGCCCCCTTCCTCCCCGTCGGCTCCCCCCCTCGCCCGCCACTCAGGCCAGGATGAGCTACACGGACAACTACACGCCAACGGCGCCGGCGAGCGGAGCCCAACGGCGAAGGGACCAACTCGGCAGCATGTCTCGATCCGCCTCCACCTCGACCCTCCTCAACTCTCCCATCACAACTCGATCAGGACGCGCTCTGGGATCGATTGGAGGCAAGACGAGTGGACCTGGGTTCTCTCCCTACGTTCGACGGACAGCACGCGGTGCAACTGGAGTGGCGGAGCAGCGGATCGAGGAGGCCAGCGCTACGGCCGCGAACGAACACGGTCACGTCCACGGCGGGCTCGTGAGTATGGTCAAGGGACTGCCAGGGCGAGCGCTGGGGTTCCTCTTTCGGAGCGGGAGCAAGCAGAACATCGCTCGTTCGCAGAGCGTAGCCGACCTCGCTTCGTCCGAGTCGTCACTACAGGCGACGGGAGCGCCGCGAGGGCGAGGACTCCCCTCCTCCACCAGCGTAGCGACCTCCCTCGCCCCTCCGCACCAGAACATCCCCCGTACCTCGTCCCTCTCCGCCCTCGCCCTTCCCCCTCCCGCCTCCCGCCAACCTCGCTCAACTCACTCGACCCTCGTCCTCAACCCTCCTCCTCCCCGCCCCGCTTTCCAATCACGCTCCCGCAACGCGTCCCCCGCCCTCTCGTCCATCTCCTACGCCAACCGTTCCCCCTCCCCCACCCGCAACACGCTCGCCACCTCCATGTCGGCCTTCAACTTTAGCGGTCCCGCCTCCCCCTCCTTTGGCCCACGATCCCCCTCGTACGGCCTCACCTCCCGTTCTCCATTTGCCGCTCGCTCTCCTGCACCCTCATCATCTGGACACGCCCTCTTCCCTTACGCCGCCTCCCTCCCCCGCTCGACGGCAGGGAGCGTCAGTGGATCAGGGAGCAAGCGACCGCATTACTCTGAGGCTGGGAGTCCGCCCCGATCGGATGCAGACTTTGGGAGGAGGGGGAGCCCGCTCAACCCTGGCGTGGGGAGGGGGGAGGAGAGGGCGAGGAAGAAGATGCTCGTGTGGGATCCCAAGGAGGGCTTGATCAGTCGGGAGCAGAGGGAGCGCGAGAGGGAGAGGTGCGTTCTACGAGGGCTTTCAGGTGGGAGTGGAGCTGATAGTATCGGGAACAGGGACGCAGCACCGTTGCCCAAGAACGAGGCGGAGCGGATCCTCGAAGTCCTCGAAGGGATGGGTCGAACGCCCTTAGGAGAAGCCAAGCGCGGTGCAGTCCGGGTACGCCGCCTCTCTCTCCGCTCACCACACGAGCTGACCCCGTAGCAGCCAAAGCAGATCAACGTCCCCACCCCCAGCGCGACCTCTCGTCTCAGCCACAGCATGTCAACTCCTCTTTCGCCCTACACCCGTCGTGCGAACCCCCGCGGTGGAGAAGCTCGCGAAGGCACGGGCTTAAGCAGCGTCTTCCGTGCGAGGGAGGAGCGGCGAGCGAAGCGAGAGCAGGAGGACCGCGAGGAGCGAGAAGAGCGGGAGAGGGAGCGCGTCGAGGCTGAGGAGAGGCGCGAGCGACGGAGGGAGATTGAGCGCGAGTTTGATGAGGAGGAGGAGCGGGAGAGGAGGGAGGGACGACAGATTGAGGAGGACGCGCCGAGGAGGAAGACGAGGAGTATGGTCAAGGAGGCGGCGAAGGGGAAGGGCAAGGCTCTTGCACCTCCTCCGCCGATGTCGACGAGGAAGTCGAAGGGCAAGGGACGCGCGAGGATAGACACGGAGGAGGAGGAGGACGGTCGCAGTGCACGGGATCAGGACATGGAGTCGCTCCCTTCCCGCTCGACTCGCCGAAGCAAGTCGCCCGCCCCTCCCCTCCCTGCCGCCAAAGCCCTCTCTCCTCCTCCCCTCCCCGTCGCCGCTCCCAAAGCAGCCCCAGCACCTTCCTCCCTCCGCCCCGGCCGATCCCACAACTCTCGCGCACACACGACTTCCGCCAAGGTCTTTTCGGCGAGGGAGGAGGACCTTCCACCTGTCGACGAAGGCGAGCTCGGCAAGATCAAGCTACCGCCGATGGCCTTTCCCGCAAACTTCAGCTTCGGACCCGCGGCGACGACGGTGGCGAAGAAGGTCGAGCCGGAGACGAGCAAGGTCGAGTCGAACAGCCTCGCGAGTCGATTGGCCCCTGCGGCTGCTGCCCCCACACCATCCTTCTCCTTCGCCGCCCCTCCCGCACCAGCCACCACCGCCCCATCCTTCTCCTTCGCCTCCACCGTCCCCATCCCCAAGCCCGCCGCCCCCGCTCTCACCTCCTCCACCTCCTCCGACTTCTTCTCCAAGCCCTCGACTACGCCCACGCCCTCTCTCTTCGGATCCCCCTCGACTACCAAGCCCAACTTCTTCGGCGCCGTCCTCGCCGAGAAGACTTCTGCGCCCTCTCCTCCCCCCGCTGTCGCCGCACCGTTCTCGTTCGGCGCACCGGTCGCTCAGCCTGTGGAGAAGGTGGAGAAGAAGGAGGAGGAGAAGAAGGAGGTCGCTGCGAACCCGTTTGCGGCGTTCAGGAAGCCCATCGCCAAGATCGTCGAGGAGAACGGAGCGACGTTGCCGCCCGTGTCTGCGCCAGCACCGAGCTTTGGTGGATTTGGAACTGGCGCGAGTGGAGGGATGTTCGGGAGCAAGCCTGCTGAGGGAGAGGTCAGTAGCTTGTGCGATGGAGCGAGACGAAGTGCTGATCGTTTCGATTCACAGAAGAAGGACACCACCTCCGCGACCACTGGAGCCGCCTCCCCTTTCGCCTTCAAGCCGACCGCCACCCCCCGCCGCCACCGCCCCTCCCTCTTTCAGCTTCGGCACCACCCCCGCGACTCCCCAAAAAGTCGACAAGCCCTCCCCGTTCGCCTTCAACGCTCCCTCCGCCCCTTCCGCCCCTGCTGCAGCACCCAGCTTCGGCGGCTTCGGCGCAGCACCAGCGATTGAGGATGCGGACGAGGACAGCGGGATGGAGGACGAGTCGTCTGCGCCTCCGACGGCCGTCGCTCCCCCCGCAGCAGCGCCGACGTCCTTCTCGTTCGGCGCACCGGCTGCCGCACCGCCTTCGACGAACCTCTTTGGAGCCGGAGCGACGAACGGGAGCAGCGCAGGAACGTTTGGAGGATTCGGAGCGGCATCAGCGGCGAAGGTCGTTCCTCCCTCGTTCGGAGCTACCTCGAGCGGTTCCTCGCTCTTCGGTGCGCCGGCAGCAGCAACCCCTTTCGGCGCCTTTGGATCCGCCGCGTCTTCCGCCGCCACCTCCCCCGCACCCCAATCCCCCGCGACCGGAGCGTTCAACTTTGGCGCTCCCGCTCCCGCCCCCACCGCATCCTCCTCCGCCCCCTTCGCCTTCGGATCGACCAGCAGCGCGCCTCCTGCCAACAAATTCGGCGGAGGAGCGTCTTCTGGAGCGAACCTCTTTGGCGCAGCGCCAGGATCGGGAGCGACGACGCCGACGAGTGGTGCGCCTCCCTTCGCATTCGGAGCAGTTCCTCCGTCGAACCTCTTCGGAGGAGGGCAGAGCGCGCCGATGTCGACATTTGGGAGCTCGAACGGGACCGCCTCGCCTTTCGGAGCAAGCACGCCTGCCGCATCCCCCTTCGGCGCGGCCCCAGCAGGAGCGTTCTCCTTCGGCCAACCCGCACCTCCCACCGCCTCCGCCGCACCCTTTGCCTTTGGAACGCCTACGTCCGCACCACCCGCGTTCGGGGCAGCGCCTGCGCCCTCGAGTGGGTTCGCGTTCGGAGCGGGGTTCGGGGCGGCTCAGCCTGCGCCGTTCGCGTTTGGGGCGGGAGCGCCGCCGCCGGGGAGTGTGCCGGGGACGCCGACGGGTGGAGCGATGTTCAACCTTGGGAGCGGAGGGGATGAGAGTCCTGGCAAGGGGGGACGGAAGATTGCGCCGATGCGGAAGAGGCGTTGAGGAGGGAGGATTGTATAAGCAGATGGCGTATTGGTTGCATTACAGACTAGTTTGGAAAGGTATACTTGAAGCGGAGATTGTCGTAGCAAACCGAGAGGCAGATTCGAGCAGACGCGGCGCTCTCTCTCCACAGCTCCCAGCGACGACGCCTCGACGGCCTGGCTGCTCCTCGTTCGTTTTTGATATGTGTACCAGGCTCAGAGGATGCCTGAGACGAAGAACCTGTGGTCGGGCTCGGCAGCAGTCAGCTTGGATGGAAGCTCTCCGCTCCTCGGACTTCGAGGCGTCATCGTTTCTCTGTCCGCAACGTCCTATGTCCATTACCGACTATGCAGGGTATACTACTGAATGTCTACGAAAAACGTGGCCGACGGAGGTACAAAAGGAAGACTGAAAGCGCGACCTCGCTCGCTCAAGACTCGTCGACAGCGAGCGTCAACTGCTGTCCTTGGAACCCGTCCGGCGGCTACGAAAGCGCACGTCAGTTGAACCCCGCAACTTTCAGCTCGAAATGTGCACCTTCTTAATCTGCTCGAGCCCAGGAACGAGCTTCATCCTCGCTTGACGCGCCTCAGCCAAGCGTCGCTGCTCCTCCTCCTTCGCTTCGAGGTAAAGCGCCGAGTTGTCCCCTCCACGAAACTGGCTCAAGTCGAGGAGGAAACCGCGAAGGGCGATTCCGAATCGGTCTTCCTCTGGAAAAAGCACGTTAGCGAAGTGAGCAGGAGGGAGCGACGGAGACGAACGCTGGGTGTTGCGACGCGGGAGTTTCCAGAGCTTCTCGAAGAGGTTCCCGACGGCGTCTTCCTGACTACGAGGAGAGGAAGATGAGTTAGTCGAGGAGCGTGATGGAAGATCTGAGCGATGTACCCTTCGAGCTGAGGGAACGTCCTGACGATCGAATCGTAGAACCACCTTCGCATCCATTCCTCGTTCGAAACTCCCTTTTCGTACTTCAAGTCCTCGAAAAGTGGCGTAGGGTGGCGGTAAAGGATCTCGAAGACGCGTGCGATGACGGGCGTTTGATTCTCGAAAGCTGTCGCGAGGTTAGCGACGGAGAGATCGAGAGAAACGAAGATGCGTACTGTTCTTGTGCTCGCTGTTGGTCATGACGATCCAGACGTTTTCGAGAATCCGACGAACGTGCGTGTGGAAGAGGTCGAAAGCGAGTTCGGGCGGAACTGGCTCCCCTCGAGGGACAAAGATAACGGGAGCGCAGCAGCTGAAGAGGTGGTAGCACATGCTGCGTCAAGGTCAGCCTGCTTCGTCGATGGAAACGAGCGAATGAGAAGCTCACACTAAGGCGTTCTTCGCTACGTCGCGATTGGCGACGTGCATTCCGTACACGCAGAGATCGACGAGCTGCATCTGAGCAGCTGGATTGAGGTACTCGACGCCTGCGGAGACTACGCGTCAGAAGAGGCGACGAGGGAGGCGAGGAACGACTTACGCAAAAGCCGCGTGCTCGTCGCGAACGCCATCGCAAAGTACCCCGCTCGACGCAAATCGGTAAAGTCTTCAAGCGATCTCGATTCGGCGAGTCGAACCATGAGCTCCAAGATGGGGTCGATGAGCTGCGCGACGAGGGATTGAGGAATGATGCCCTGTCGAAAGCAAAGGTCAGTCTCGCAGGGAGCCGACGATGGAGAGAAAGGACGCACGCCAATCTGGTGGAGAATCAGGTCGACGAACTCGACGGCTTGTATCTCGACCAACTCGGGAAGACTCGTTGCCAGGTCGGGGAGAACGACGGCAGCGAGCGAAGGGATGATCTCCTCGATCAGCTGCTCGAGCCTGTTCGACGTCGGTGCGACTCCCGAAATCCCATGCACCGTATCGCTGTGCACGCCGACGAGGTAAAGGCTCGTTAGGAATAGGACCTGCTTTCGCACGAAGCGAAGGGCGCGAATCGTCGAGTGCTCTGCGGCAGCGAGGCCCAATTGAGCGGTGGCGCCGGTAATGAGGACGCTCGCTTGATGGTAGATGATTGGGAGTTGAGGGTAGATGAGGAAGAGCTGTGGCGCGACGCAGGATCGAAGGGAGAGGGTGACGGCGGAGTTGAGGCGCAAGATTTTGTAGACGGCGTGAGACGTCGCTGGCTCGCTGAGAGCGTCGGGGTTGGTGCGAAGCAGGTTGACGATATCGGAGAGCTGCGAGCAGGGATATCGTGAGCTTCCATTGCTCGCGAGGAAGATGGGCACGCACTGCTTGATTGGGCTGCGCGAAAAGGCGTGCGAGCCTCTCGTCGGTCCACTCTCCTTCGCCGCGATGTCGGATCACAGAGCCCAATGAGCTGTAGACGGACTGAAGCTGCAGAGATTCGACGTCGTCAGCAAGGTATGACGCGAGCATGAAGGCCAAAAAACGCACCTGCTCGACGTTCTTGTCGAGTTTGACGAGCAGCTGCGAAAGCTTGTCCCTGAGGAGGTAGTCGAGGAGGGACTCCGACTCGCCAGGCTGGACTTCGCTAAGCTCCTCGCGGCAGTAGTACGCTAAAATCGCAAACGTGTCGGTCGCGCTCTCCAGAACACTCGTGGGCACTGCGAGGGATCGTCAGCCCCATCCTCGCTCCTCGCCGGCACCGAACGAACCTCGATCAGCCGCCTCGAGGAACCCAAAGATCTTCTCGAGCGCCAACTTGAGGAACGCAAAGTTGTCCTGCACGAAATTGGGGTACCGCGAGAGAACGAAAAGGACGTTGCAGTCGACCTCCATCTTATCCTTCGGATCCGGTCTCGATTCGGCGAGCGTGAGGAGTCCTTCGACAAGCTCGACGAACCACGCCGACTGGTCCGTGGGGAGGATGCCGAGGCGGGTGTCGATAGCGAGAGCGAGGGCGAGAGGGTCTCGTTGGTTTTGACCGAGGTCGATGAGGCGCGTCGAGAGAGCTCCGATGAGCCAGCAGAGGCGGTTGAGCTGATCTTGTGAGAAGCCGACGCCGGAGATCTGCGGGAGCGCGGGTGAGCGAGGAACGTGCCGGGAGAGAAGAGGAAAGGAGCGAACCTGGTCTGCGAGACTCGCTTTGATGCTGCCGACAGTGCTGTAAAAGTCGATATGGCTGAGGTAGACGAGAGTGTCCCTCATGATCGCATGAAGCGCGAGGTTCTCCGTATCCGTGAAGCTATCCCTCCCTCCCTCAGCATCGCCGTCGCCCTCCGCGTAATGCACCTACCCCTCAACGATCAGTTCAGCACGCACTTCCACGAGCGACGAGAAACGTACCTCCGCCGGCGGGACAATCCTCGCCATGAGCACCTGCCTCAAATCATCCAACACAGGCTTCATCCGCATCCGCTTGTCGATAACAGCTCTCAGTTCCGACGACCCCACTCCGTCCGGAGGCGCCCATCCCTCGTACGTGTATTTGGCGAGCATCGCAAGGTCTGAAGGCGGGTCGGGATCGGTTGGAGAGGCCTTGAGGTACGAGGGAGCGTCGGAGAGGCGCGTCCGGTCATCGTGGACGAATTCGACGAGTTTGACCCAGTAGCTGCGACGCGCGTTAGCGGAGCTGGCGCGAGGAGAGAGAAGGACGTACTCGAAGCAGATTTTGACGACGTCGTTTTCCTCGAGGAGCGAGAGCTTGTAGAGGTAGTGATGGACGAGACGGAGGAAGCGTTCGTGAGCTGCCCAGTCCTCGTACGCGACGAGATGAAGGCCGACGCTGCGTCGGGAGCGAGGTCATCACTCGTTTCGCAGGGACTTGAGAGAGAACTCACAGGTTGGTAAGAAGCGTAGCAAGCGCACTGACATTCGCCGAATCCACCGTCTCGCGCCACGATTCGTACGTCCTCCCGTTCGCTGCGAAAGCGAGTGAGCGAGATCCAGTTCGAAGGAGGAAAGTGCACACCCTCGTCGATAGGAATCATCGCTTCCACCCCTCCCATGATCTGGTAGCCCATTTTCGAACCCTCCTCGTCGTATTCGTCGCTTGTCGTCATCGTCGCCACCAGCGCAAGAACTCTCAGCGCTGGAAGCTGCAGGTCGGGATGCACCAAGCACTGCATCGCCGTGTCAGTTCCTCAATCGCAGCCAAGGACGGAGGAACGCACAGGCAGGATCAAATTGACGAGGGCACTGTCGATCCAGTCGTCGTCAATCCATTCGATAAAGTGCGCGACAGCGTCGATGGCGGCTTTCTGAAGAGTGTCACTCGGTCCTTGGCCGACGGTAGCGAGGATGCTGGTGAGGAGTGGGAAGATCTTGTAGACTTCGGACGACTGCTAAGGGGCGTCAGCAGGTGGCAGCGGGAGGAAGGGAGGAATCCCGCACGAGTTCTTGACGCAGGGTGTGTATCTTGTGAGACGACATTCGATCCTCCCAGTACGTGTGCATCTCCTCTGCGATCGCTCGTTCAACATGCAGCTTCGTTAAGGAAGGAAGGACGCACCCGACAGCATCCTGAGCAGGACCAAGTTATTCTCGCACAGCGCCGCGTCGAGCTGCGAGCTCGCCAGGAGCGTATCAATAAACTCTGGCCAATCATGCGGCCAATCATGCTTGAGAATCTGCGTTCCTCATCAGCTCCTCTCCTCCCCCGACCCCGAAACACGCACCTCAACGAGCACCGCATCCAATTTGCGCACGTATAACCGATTCGCCGCCAGCGTCTCCTTGTTCGCAGCCGCCTCGCCAATCGTATTCGCCACGAAATTCCTCACGTCTGCGCGATCCTCGTTAGCGAGGTTCTTGAGCGAGGGAGAGGGACGTACCGGAGCGATCGGAGGGGAGGATAGTTCCCCAGCGCTTCGTGACGAGCTTCTCGAGACTGAGAGGGGCATAGGTCAGTTCCAGAACGACTGGCGAGCGGGGAAGATCGTACATCTGGAGAGCGAAAAACTGCGTAGGAGTGGGTCAGCAGGCGTACGTCGAATCGAGTGTGCACCACCACCTCCGCTTCACACTCGTCCACCGCATCCACACCAAATCTCTTCCTCGCTCGCTGCCCCTCGCTCGCTCGCTCCCCCAACCTCGTCGCTCCCTCCCGCCACACCCAAAAAAAGCGCACTCACCCTCGTCCCCTCCTTCCCCCCTCCCAAGATCCTCGGAACCTCCCTCCAACTCTCTTTTTCCTCCTACCCTCTCCCATCAGCCCCCGCAATAAAAAAAAAGGGAGGGGAGGAAGGGACGGACCTGGAATTGGAGGAGGAGACGCTGGGCGACTTCTCTCTGTGTTGAAGTCAGCGCTGTTCGGGGGAGGGGGAGGAGAGAGGGGGGACGTACCTCCACAGCGACGGGAGAAAGACAAGCCTCGCACCACTGCTCGATCAGCGGGACCTCAATTCGTGAGAGGTCCGTCTGCAGCTCTTGTATCAGCTAGAGCCTGGGGGAGAGAGGGAGGAGAGGACTCACGTCCATCGTCGTGGGAGGGGTGAAGAACGAGGGGAGGTCGAGCGTTGATAGGCCTCACTGGAGGGGGTCTTGCGTGCGGTTGACCTCACGAAGTGGTGAGGAGGAGGGTCGAGAGGGCGCCTAATACGACGGTTTCGAGCGGGGAAGCAGAGGGAGGAAGAGCGAGAAGGAACTCGGTACGAACGAGGGTCCAAGGCCCGAGCAACGCAGTAGCTTCCATTCGGAGCGGGTTCCGAGGAGACACGGGAGAGGGGCTGATGGAAGAGGGTCCTGTGTCGTCTTTTCGGGGTCGGGAAGGAGAGAAAGCGTCGTCGGGTTGGGGCGTACAGTAGAGTACGTGCGAACGAGCGAGCGAACGAAGGTCTGGCGGTAGCAAGAGAGGGAACGAACGACTCTCTCTCCCCTTCCTTTTCGATTCCGCGCGGTCTAACCCCATAACCTCCTCCTCGTTTGCAGAGGACAAGATTGAATCGGGAGCGAACACTCCTCGAGTTCAGACCACGCGAACCTCCGGAATCCGACCTTCCTCGCCTTCTCTCCACCTTCTCCCTTCTCACCACTCTCACTCGCGTCAAAGAAAGGAGCATATCAACCCCGCCCCATTGCGTTTTCTGCATTCAGGTTTCTGCGAAATCGTACACGCCTATCGAAACAGGGAGAGGGAGGGAGGGAGGAGAGGGAGAGGGGAGACCAAACGCCGTTCAAGCGTCCTGAGGAGCCTGCTGCTGCTGCTGCTGTCCAGCAGGGCACTCGCGAGAGATGTGTCCCGACTCGCCGCAGTTGTACTATCGCGCCAAACGAGTTAGCTCCGCGCGCACGGGGAGGAGGAAGGGACGTACGCAAGCCTTGGCCTGAGCGGCCGAGGTGCAATCACGACTGATGTGTCCAGTCTGACCACAGTTGAAGCACTTCTGCTGGGTGGTGCAATCGCGACTCAAGTGGCCGACACCTCCGCACGTGTACTGCCTCGTTCATCAGCTCCCATCCATCACCGAGGAGAAAGGAAACGACGTACGCAGGTCTTGGCGGGTCCACCGAACTGTCCTCCAGGGGCGCCGTATCCTCCTCCGTATCCTCCAGCCTGCTGTCCGTCTGTACCCCTCGTCAGCTCCCCTCCTCCCTCGCAACGAGAAAAAAAAGGGACGCACAACCTCCAGCCTGCTGTCCGTAACCTCCAGGAGCTCCACCGACGTTCTGGGGGCAGTTACGCGAGATGTGTCCGACCTCGTTGCACTGCGCTCCCACATCAGCTCCCACCCCACCATCCGAACGAAGAGGGACTAACCTTGTAGCACTGCTGACCTGCAGGGTAGGAAGCTCCGTAGGAAGCTCCGTAGCCTCCGGCTCCTCCAGCGGGGTTCTGGGGGCACTCGCGGGACTGTGTGCGGGGTCAGCTATGTCCTTCATCGCCGAGGAAGGGGGGACGGTACGAGGTGGCCCTCATCTCCGCACTTGTAGCACGCCTTGGCCTTGCGCTCAGCAGGGCAATCACCTGTTCACCCGCGTCAGATCAGGGTGGAGAGAAGAGAGAGAGGAGAGAACGAACGCGAGACGTGACCCTCCTGGGAGCACTACGAGGGGGTTAGCTGGGGATGAGGGAGAGACGAGGGGGGACGCACGTTGTAGCAGGTGGGGGTTCCGGCCTTGGGGCAGGCGGAGGCGAGGTGGCCCTCTGTTCACGACGAGGGAGAGAGAGGGAGAAAGGAAGGGGAGAGAAGGATGGGAGAGAAGGAAAGGCAAGCATGCATCAGCCACGACTCGCCCCGCTCCAGAGTGTGCTTAACGGTCGTTCAATCATCGCACTGCGAGTCGAACGAAGGGATGAAGGAGGGAACAAGGGCGTTGCAGTGGGACTTGAAGGAAAATTCGGCAGCAGTATCGGAGGGATAAGGGGGGGGGGATGCGACGACAACGCGGGGCTCGTCGGGCATCCTCGTTCGCTTGTCCACCCCAGTTCCTTGTGTAGCCCAGAGAGTCGGAGAGAGAGAGAGAGGTAGAACGTACGTTCTCCGCAGTTGTACTGGGTGGGAGAGGACGAAAAGTCAGTTCGTCTGGCTCGGGATGGCTCAGGGCTGAGGAAGAGAGGGACGTACGCATCCGCGATCCATTTTGTAGTTTAGGTGGGTGGTGTGGTGGGTAGTACGGGGGAAGAGTTGTTGAGAGAGTGGGTTAAGGAGAGAAGAGAGAGACGACTGACGAAGTCAAAAAAGGCTGAGTGAGCTCGGTCCTTCTCCTTTCGATTTTGGCTGAGCGAGGACGACTTTACAGCCAAACTTGACTTTGAATACGAACGACTAGACTTCAGAAAAAAGAGGAAACTCCATCGAGAACGAACGACGGCGAGCGAGCCAGTTTCAGCCCCAAATCCCAGCCAAACTCCCACCTCCGTAGCTGTTGTTCGCAAGGTCCTGCTACACAAGGTCCTGCTACATTCCAGCCCTGTAGACTCCATGATCAGCTCTGCAAGAAACAGCAAAGATAACGCAGCCGTTCACCGTGCAAAAAGGACACAAAGTCAGGAAGCAGCACCAGCGACGACCTTCGCTCCCTCTTCGCAAGCCTCGACCTCGACCAACCCCAAACTCCCGTACTCTTCAAATCTCCTCCCTCATGCCCCGTCCCATGAACATGCTCAGCAGATAGAGAGCCCCTTGACGAGCGTCAACGATGAGCTCGAGGCTCACAGGGCAACTTCGCTCCGAGAGATATCGCGTTCACGATCCGCTGGCTCGTTCATCGCTGCTCAGAAAGAACATATTCCAACAGGTAGAAACGAGCGTGGTAAAGCGCCAGTGGCAGATGAGCAGGCTGAGAGGCGAGAACTCGCGCCTCTGAGGTACCGACGAGCGAGGTGGAAGGGGAACCTTCAGAATACTTGAGGCGTCGAGCAGAGCACGGCATTCCGCTAAAAGCGCTCGGGGAGGAGCGTCGAGTACTGCTGTTAAAGCGGGAGGGCGAAGCGGGTGGAGGAGAGCGGTGGTCGATGTCGATGGCGTCGGCGTCCTGGCAGTCCTGGATTGTTCTTCCGAGCTCCGCAAGAAGTTCAGGAAATCAACAAGCACGCACTCTCCTAACATAACATCCATTGCACCGTCGCAAGCCGAGCAGACCACCCTCGGTGAAGCAGTTCAACAGCCATCTTTCCAGACCCACGTCCCAGCGTCCGCATCGCATACCCTTCCCGCCGCGTGCGTCCTCAAAGTGAAGCCGTTCCCTAAGCTAGCCTGAGCGGAGTAGTACGCGTCAAGGTGCAGCGGAGCAGCATGGAAGAGGGGATCGGAGGAGGCTGTTAGGGACGCAGCTCTGCGCGCCGCTCTCGTCCCGGAGCGCGTGTCTGCTCCTCAGGGCTGCCAGTGCGCCCTGGTAGAAAGTCTGTAAGAAGGCGGAAGGAAGGAGGAAGACGTGCTCCCCTCTCCGGCGCGGTGACTCGAGCGTCTTTCGACCTTCGCGACTTGGCTCCTCCCACACCTCGACAACCTCCAACTACGACTCAGCACCTCCCTGCACCTCCCAGCTCGTCCACGCCTCCCACCTAGCTCACCGCACCACGTACACGAGCCAGCTCCTCGGCCCCTTTCCACCGATCCCGACCTCCTCTCAGCGATGCCACCTCTAATCCTCACGATGGTCCGACACGGCGAGAGTGTCGATAACCTCACCGGTACGTAGATCGCTGAATCGCGTAGGGGTCTCGAGGGAGGGTTGGACGAGTGGAGACGCCACACCTCATCGCCGAGGACCCCTTGCTGACTCCCAACTTCTCCCTATGTGCAGCGCTCTGGGCAGGACACCGTGATGCTCCTCTTACGAACCACGGCTTCAACCAGTCCCTGCGTCTAGCAGAGCATTTCAAAGAAGTCCCCATCACAGGTGCATCCTCTCCCTCAGGGTCCATCGTCCACCTTCCTCCACTCCAGCTAACCCCTTCAACGACACAGCAATCTACACCTCGGACCTCAAACGCGCCCACACCACCGCGACCAACCTCCACTCCGCCAACCTCTCCTCCCCCATTCCCCCCTTCACCGTCTCCCCCCTCCTCCGCGAACAGTTCTTCGGCGCCGCGGAAGGCGAACCCTGGGACGCCGGAGCATTTTCCTCCTCCCATTTGCCGTGGGAGGATCACCGTGCTTTCCGTCTTGCCGAGCGCGCCGAATCGCTAGATGAGGTCGGCGCGAGGGCTATGAAGGCGTTGAGGGAATTCGTAGCGCCGCATGTGGTTAGGAGCGCGAGAGGGGAGGGGGAGCATGTGGTGGTTGTGGCGCATGGGATTTTTTTGAGTGAGATGATGTTTGCGATCAAGAGGGCTGGAGAGGGGGGAGAGGGGGAGAGGTTTGTCAAGACGAGTGGGTATACGAATACGGGGTGGGCTAGGGTGGAGATTTGGGCGAATGAGGAGGAGGTGCAGGAGGTGATCAAGGTCGAGGAGGAGAAGAGGGAGCCAACGATTGAGCTGCCGGAGAGGCATGAAGACCTGCCGAGGGGGATCCCGCAGAGCGTCAAGGTGCCGACGTTGAGGCATAAGGTCGTGGCGCTGAATCAGGTCGAGCATTTGGAGGGGTTGGTGAGGCAGAAAGGAGGGATTGGGAGTGCGGGACATGACCCTCGTCAGAAGGTGAGTATCTCGTGCGAAGTGGGCGAGGACGAAGCTGATGAGCCCGCCTTCCGCAGTCTCTCAAGGATTACTTTGGAGGAGGTGGAGCGTAGAAATATGGTGGATTGCACAACAATGGGAGATTTCTGAGCTCATTCTCCTCGCTACCTCGTCTGCGCGCGCGAGAATCATCAGCACCTCCTGCGACGCCGAGGAAAACGACCAACGCACCCTGCTCTCCCTCCCTCTCCCCGCTTTGCTCGCTGCCGCCCGCTTCCTTGGCCTCCTTGAGCTCCTTCGCCTCTTTCTTCCTCGCCTGATCCCGCTCCTTGCGCCTGATCTTGGCCGCCTCCTTCTTCTCAAACTCCTTTGCCGCTTTCGCATCCTTTGCGCTCATTCCTCCGTCCGTGACCGTCGACCCGCTCCTCGCTCGCGTATTCCTCTTGATGGGCGGCATACTACGAATCTTCTCTCCCACCGCTGTACCACCATCAGCTCCCTCTCCACCACGCGAAAGAGAGAGAGGACGTACCAGCCTCCTTCGAAGCCTCCCTATCGACATACGCAGCTCCATCATCCCCACTCCCTCCCTCCCCACTCTCCTCCTCACTCTCCTCCTCTCCCCCCTCAAGCTCACTCAACTCACTCCCACTCTCCTCCTCCTTCAAGCTCTTCCTCACCTTCTTCGCCGAACGTTTCTCCAACGCCTGTGCAGCGCGCTTTGGTTCTTGTACTGGGACAGAGATCTCGCGGGTGGGAGAGGGAGGGGGAGAGGAGGGGGCTGAGGTGTCGCGTTCGCCGCGGGTGAAGAGGGCGGTGCGAGAGGGGGAGGGGGAGAGAGGCGTGAGAGCGAACTCCTTCTGCAATGTATCCGTGTCGTCCTTCTCTGCTTCCTGGTCCTGTGCGCGCATCAGCTCCACGAGAGACGAGAGAGATAGGAAAGGAACGAACGGCCACCATCTCCTCCAGCTTGCTCACATCAAACAGTTCCCCATACTTGCGCCACAAATCTCCCTCTGGGGATCTGGCGCCAGTCATGCGACGAATGATCCCGGAGGGAGAGCTCGACGGCGAGCATGTGCCAGTGACGGTCTGGGCCGACAGGGCGGTGGTGGATCAGCGCGCGGAAGAAGGCCGTTTCGCCTTCGGTCGTGTCGAGGAACGGAGGGTCTGGAGTAGGGAGGCGTGCGGAGATGGTGCCGGGGGGTGGGGCGAACATGGTGAGAGGGAGAGAGGAGTGCGGAGGAGGTTGGCTTCTTGACTCTCGACGACGACGACGACGACGACGAGACGACGACGACGACGACGGGAGCGATTCAGGATGGATAGGTCGAGGTTGACTGTGGCTGGTACGCCAGCGCTGTCTTGCTACACGATCCAGTCTACCGCCCTCCCCTCCCCTCTCCTCGACGCGCTCTCACTTGCCTTGCTCGGGACTGCTGTGGCTTCTGGGGTGCGTTCGACTCTCTATCTCACGGAAGGAGCGGAAGAGCTAATGGGCGTGGTTGTAGGGCTACTGGACTTGGGCGGGTGTGGCAATGGGAGCGATATGGGGGAGGGCCAAGACGAGCGTCGTGTTGGAGGGTGAGTCGCCTTTTCGTGCGTCCAGCAGGGGCTTAGGGAAGATGTGGCACTGCAGCTGGCTTACAGGCGACTGGTTCAAGGCGTACACCGCTGTGTCCAGGTCCCGTCTCTCCCTGAGCAGCTTGAGGAGCACCCAGCCCCAGCTCCCTCCCCTCCCTTCGCACGCTCACTCTCTCCTCCCCAGAATCCCTCCTCGCAATCCGCGGCCTAGGTCTTCAGCTTACCACCACGCGAGGCCTCCTCCTCCCCCTCCTCCCTCCTCTCCGCCTCTCCTCCTCGCGCCTCTTCCTCCCCATCTCCTCCCTCTCCAACATCGTGATTCAAGAAGGCATCTCGGGATGGGAGATCCTGTATTATCTCGTGGTGATACAGGACGAGGAAGAGGGAGTGAGGCTGAGAGTGGGCTTTCCGGTGAGCTCTTTGCGGAGCGAGGGGAGGAAGAGCTGATGTTGGGTCGCAGGAGACGATGCCGAGGTTGAAGGAGTTGAGGACGGTTTGGCAGGGGGTGAGGAGTACGATGTTTGATGAGCTAGGCGACGACGAGGCGGAGGGTGAACTGGTGTGTTGATAAACAGACGATGGCGTCGCAGGATCGAAGACGTGCTGGGATTCGGAAACACTGCGCTCCCTCGCTGCGACTGAGAGCTTCCTGGAGGGCTTTGCGTTCGGCTTTGGGTCGTTTGGCGGGCTCCGACTCGAGCAAGGCGTTGCGCGGGAAGGTACGAAGCAGGTATGCGGGCAGTTGGGGAGCAATCCGGAGAACACCTCCTTAAAACGCCTCAAACTTCGCACTGCTTGGTATTCTTGACAACAACGCGATATCCCCTCTCTCCCTCAGACTCTAGCTGCCCGCCCCCTTCACTCCCCGCTCGCTACGCCGTTCTCGACCCGTTTCCCGATAATGAGTGTCGCGTCGGCCACACGCTTCGCCTGTTCATCGGAATGCGTCGCCCAGATGCAGGCTTGTCGTTTCCCTTGCTTGTCGGGTGCTGGCTTCGACGAGCGCGGTGGAGACTGCGTCGAGTGATGAGGTGGGTTCTGCGTGCGAAGGGTCGTTAGTTCTCCCTTCCGCACGCGGGCAGTGCAAGATCTGCTCGCTCCATCCGTTCTGAAACCTGGTTTGGCCCTCACAGCAGTCCAGCGAGAGAGAGAGAGAGACGCCACACTCACCATCCAGCAGCAGCACC